>JAJMBM010000040.1:0-36842 GCA_030565325.1 Insectozyma coleopterorum
TGCTGCTAAATCATTAGATTCATTATTGGAAAAAGCCTTGGAAGTCGTTCCAAAGGATAAACAAAGTTGTACACCTGTAGCAGTCAAAGCTACTGCGGGTTTAAGATTACTTGGAGAAGACAAATCAAAAGCTATATTAGATGAGGTTAAAAATCATTTACAAGATTATCCATTCCCTGTTGAAGATGTTTCAATTATGGATGGTAAAGATGAGGGTGTTTTTGCATGGGTTACCGCAAATTATTTATTGGGTAACATTGGTAATAAAGAAAAATTACCAACGGCTGCTGTATTTGATTTAGGTGGTGGCTCAACACAAATTGTCTTTGAGCCTGAATATGATGAAGAACCTGTTGAAGGTGAAACAAAATATGAATTTAAATTTGGTGATCATGATTTTACATTATATCAATTTAGTCATTTAGGTTATGGATTAATGCAAGGTAGAAATAAAATTAATAGTGTCATTGTCAAAAATCAAATTGATAAACTTAACAAATATTCAAAGCAAGACCTTCCAGAAAATGCTGAAATTGAAATTACAAACCCATGTATTCCACCAGGTGTTGTTGCTAAAAACGTCAAGGTTGAAATTGATGATGGTTGGTACATTGTAAATATGAAAGGTCCTTCTACTCCAGTTGGATTTCAATGTAGAAAGATTGCCGAAGAGATTCTAAATAAAGATCGGACTTGTGAAACTAAACCATGTTCATTCAATGGTATCCATCAACCTTCGTTAACAAAAGCATTTGATAAAAATTCGGACATGTATGTATTTTCATATTTTTACGATAGAACCAATCCAGTTGGTATGCCATCATCATTCACAGTCGAGGAATTAAAAGAATTAACAAAAGTGATTTGTGAAGGTGAAACATTATGGAAAGATGTATTTTTAAATCATCATATCCAATCATTGAACGAGGAACCACAATGGTGTTTAGATTTATCATTCATAACTGCCATGTTACATACAGGTTATGATATCCCATTACATAGAGAATTGAAAACAGCCAAAACTATAGATAATAATGAATTGGGTTGGTGTTTAGGTGCTTCTTTACCTTTATTAGATAGAAAATCTTGGAAATGTAAAAATTGATTTTCTCACTTTTTTTTTTTTTTTTCCCAATAATATATTCCTTTTTGTTTTTTTTTTATCATGTCGGAGTATGGTAATAATGAATTAACTTCACAAATTAGTAATTTAAATTTAAATGAATTGAATAAATCTCTATCTAGTAAAACTTCGTCACTGAGTGATATGAATACAACAATATTACATCCTCATTCGTCATTTCAAAGAAAACATAGTCTGCAGAAATTTAATAGACCTACTTTCAGTTCGACACCGATTAATTCATCACCAAAGAATTTATTCTCTGGAGAGGCTCCTAAAATACATTCAAAACTATATTGTGGTGATGAAATGGGAATCAATCAACGGGCAGCAAAAGACGTATTGTCGAGACTATCCACAGATGATTTAAGATCAGTTAAATCTCACACAGAATTAGCAGAAACAGCAAATGGAGTCAGAATGTTGGCAAAGAATTTGTCAAGAGCCACAATTCAATTGGATGTAAAGGCTATAATGATTGTAACAAAGGCAAGAGATAATTCGTTGATATATCTAACAAGAGATGTTGTCGATTGGATGTTTTCAAAATATGAGATAACTGTTTATGTTGATTCAAAATTGGAAAATTCAAAACGGTTTAATAAAGAAGAAATAATAGCTAAACATCCAATAGCTGCTGGGCAATTGAAGTTTTGGAATAAGAAATTGACCACAAGGTCTCCCGAATTGTTTGATTTGGTTGTCACCCTAGGAGGTGACGGAACCGTATTATATGTATCTAGTTTATTTCAAAAAGTTGTTCCACCGGTTTTATCATTTGCATTAGGCTCACTAGGATTTTTGACGAATTTTAAATTTGATGAATATAAAGAGAGGATGAATCATTGTATTGATTCTGGAGTAAACGCAAATTTACGAATGAGATTCACTTGTCGAATACATACAAATGAAGGTAAATTGTTATGTGAACAACAGGTATTGAATGAATTGGTTGTTGATCGAGGTCCTTCCCCATTTGTAACCCAATTAGAATTGTATGGAGACGGTTCATTGTTGACAATTGCACAAGCAGATGGATTGATAATTGCAACTCCTACAGGATCAACTGCATACTCATTGTCAGCTGGCGGTTCCTTGGTTCATCCTGGTGTCAGTGCAATAAGTGTAACGCCGATTTGTCCACACACATTATCTTTCAGACCTATATTATTACCAGATGGAATGTTTTTAAAAATAAAAGTACCTTCAACTTCACGGTCCACCGCATGGTGTTCATTTGATGGGAAAGTAAGAACGGAATTAAAAAGAGGATATTACATAACGATCCAAGCGTCCCCATTTCCATTTCCAACTGTTCTTTCAAGCAAAACGGAGTACATAGATACCGTTAGTAGAAACCTACATTGGAATGTTCGAAAACAACAGAAACCATTTAGTTCATATTTGAACCCAGAAACGAGGAAACAGGCTTTGGAAACCCCAGAAGACGAGGAAGAAGATGAAGATGAAGAAGAAGAGGTGGAGGAGCAGTTTGATATAAATTACACGGATGAAGAAGCCAGTGAGACAAGTGAAGATATACTGTTTGTCGCATCCAATGGTGGTATCCAAACTCCACAATCACAGGATGAACGGTGTTGTTACGCACATCCACATGCTAGAATAAGCTACTAATCATGTATTTAGATAATGCACGCATAAAACGAACAAATAAAGTCAATACAAAGAAAGCAAATAAAAAAAATACTCTGCGTAGAAAAAAAAAAAAAAAAATTATTATTAAAATAAATTAAAAGTAAAAAAAAAAATTTTTTCAAAGGCAATAACTTAACTACATCATGGACATTAACCAACAGATGAGTAATTTATCGGTACAAGAAGGTAAAAGACAATATGTACCACCACATTTAAGAAATAGACCACAACAAAATAACTCAACACCAAGTTCACATCAAGATATTCCATTTGGTGGTTCACGTACTCAACAAAGAGGAGGTTTTAGAGGAGGCAGAGGAACTTTTTCAAGGGGGGGTCAAACAGGAGGTGGTGGATATCAAAGACCTACACCGGGTGTAGGTAAATGGAGAAATGGTAAGCACGAACCATCTCCAAGAAATGAAAGATTAGAATTGAATTTATTTGGTACCGCAGATGATTCTTCATTTCAATCATCTGGTATTAATTTTGATAATTATGATGATATTCCAGTTGAAGCAAGTGGGGAAGGTGTACCAGAACCTATTACATCGTTTACATCCCCTCCATTGGATGAATTATTAGTTGAAAATATTAAATTATCAAGATTTACAAGACCAACACCAGTTCAAAAATATTCAGTTCCAATTGTTGCTCAAGGTAGAGATTTAATGGCATGTGCTCAAACCGGTTCGGGTAAGACTGGTGGTTTCTTATTTCCAGTATTGTCAGAATCATTTATGAATGGACCAGCTCCGGTTCCTGAATTAACAAGTGCATTTTCGTCACATAAAGTATATCCAACTATATTAGTTATGGCACCAACAAGAGAATTGGTATCACAAATTTACGATGAAAGTAAGAAGTTTGCTTATAGATCATGGGTTAGACCATGTGTTGTTTATGGTGGTGCCGATATTGGTCAACAAATTAGACAATTGGATAGAGGATGTGATTTATTGGTCGCTACTCCTGGTAGATTAAAGGATTTGTTAGAAAGAGGTAAAGTTTCATTAGCAAATATAAAATATTTAGTTTTGGATGAAGCTGATAGAATGTTGGATATGGGTTTTGAACCACAAATTAGACATATAGTCCAAGAATGTGATATGCCAAATGTTGAAAATAGACAAACATTGATGTTTTCAGCCACATTCCCAAGAGACATTCAAATGTTGGCCCGTGATTTTTTGAAAGATTATATTTTCCTTTCAGTTGGTAGAGTTGGTTCTACTTCGGAAAATATTACACAAAAAGTGTTATACGTTGAAGATGATGAAAAAAAATCAGTTATATTAGATTTATTAACAGCAGGTGAACCAGGTTTAACAATTATATTCACCGAAACCAAAAGAATGGCAGATAATTTAGCTGATTACTTGTATGATCAAGGATTTCCAGCAACTGCTATTCATGGTGATAGATCACAATACGAAAGAGAAAAGGCTTTAGCTGCATTCAAAAATGGTGCAGCACCAATATTAGTTGCGACCGCTGTTGCAGCTAGAGGTTTAGATATTCCAAATGTTGCACACGTTATAAATTACGATTTACCAAGTGATATAGATGATTATGTTCATAGAATTGGTAGAACTGGTCGTGCTGGTAATGTCGGTATTGCCACTGCGTTTTTCAATAGAGAAAATAAAAATGTTGTTAAAGGTTTAATTGAATTATTAACAGAGGCTAATCAAGAAGTTCCAGATTTCTTGACAAAGATTGCAAGAGAAGCAGCCTTTGGTAAAATGAACAGAGGTTCAAGTTCAGGACGTGGCAGATCTGGTCCAACGAGAGATTTTAGAAAACAACAACATTCAAATAATTGGGGTAACAACTCATCATCATCAAATTCATCATGGGGTAACAACACAAATTCAAATTGGGGTTCTCAAAACTATGGTAATTCACGTTCAAATTTTAATGATTCTTATGGTAATCAAACCACTACAAACTCATGGTGGTAAAATCTAGGTTTGGTTTTTCTTGCTGTTTTATTTCCTTTAGTTCTTGCATTAGACATAGATTATGAAAGTTTGCTTTTTATTAAAAAAAAAAAATTATTAAAAATTATTAAAAATTATTAAAATTTGCCTCGGCAAACTTATTAATGTATTATTATATTATATTTATTTGGGAAATAATAGATTTATATAGGGTAAGAAAAATATAGACACTTTAGTAGAATCGAAGGAAAAAGAAAAAAAGAAACAGTAGATTATAAAGTGCAATTTTAGAAAATGGTATTTCTAAAAATTTTTGTGATTTGATGTTAGATTGTTTATATATTATTTAGTTATCGTTATTTTTTGTTTTTTCTGTTGACTCTTTAGTTTTTTTTATTTTTTATTTTTATTTTTTTTTTTTTTAATTTCAATTTATTCATGAAACGTCAAATAGGGTTTACGATAATTTGTATTGTCGTGATTTACTTCTTGCTACCTGGTCAAGAACACGAATTGATAAAAGCATTGAAGAATTCAAATTGGAAAGTTTTGGGTTTAAATTTCCAGCCAAGTAAAAAAATCAAATTAAAGGAAACAACTATTCAAAAACAATTGTCAAAAGAATTCCCATTCGATAATTCAAAACCTTTTCCCAAGTTAATATGGCAAACATGGAAAGTTGATATTGATAATGAGGCGTTTCCAAAACGATATAAAAATTATATAAAAACTTGGGATGATCAAAACCCAAATTACAAACATTTTATTGTACCTGATGAACAATGTGATTTATTAATTAAACAATTGTACAAAAATATTCCCGATGTGGCGAGAGCTTATGAAAAAATGCCTAAATCTATTTTAAAAGCTGATTATTTTAGATACTTGATATTATTTGCTAGAGGTGGTGTCTATACCGATATTGATACTAAAGATTTAAAACCAATTGATTCATGGATTTCAAATAGCGTTAATATACTAGACAAACCAAATGAAGCAGGATTGGTCATAGGTATTGAAGCGGATCCTGATCGCCCAGATTGGGCAGAATGGTATGCTCGTAGAATACAATTTTGTCAATGGACAATTCAAAGTAAAAAAGGACATCCAATGTTGGGACGTTTGATTGAAAGAATTGCGGAAATTACATTAAATAGAGAAAGAAAAAATCAACTTGATAAAGTTTTAGGAAAAGATGAAGGTGGTGATATAATGAATTGGACGGGTCCAGGAATTTTCACCGATTTAGTATTTCAATATATGAATGATAATTTACAAAGTTCATTAAAAAAATATGAAACTCAAATAAATTGGAAAATATTTACTGGGATGCAACAACCTATATTAATAGATAATATATTAGTATTACCTATAACTTCATTTAGTCCCGATGTGAATCAAATGGGTGCAAAGGATTCAAGTGATCCAATGGCATATGTAAAACATATGTTTTCGGGTAGTTGGAAAGATGACGGTATGCCTGAAATGGAATAATCATTCACCATTGTATTATTTTATCCCTTTTGTCATTAACCTGTTTATATTCATTTATATGTTTTACCTTATTGTAATATATAGAACAATCACGGTTTGTACAATCATCAACATGATCATAACTTGTTAAAAGTGTGTTGTTAATACAAGAGCGACAAAGATTCTGTAATTGCAAATAATTTTCTTGACAATTTTTAAATGTTAATTCAACGTTATTTTCAAGTGATTGTCGATCATTGGAACATTTTGAACACACAAAGCTTTGACCATCTAATCTATTACCACATATTAAACATGAATCACTATAATCATTTTGTACTCTTTGATATTTTGGCATTTCCTTATACCAACCTCTAATGTCAGCACCAAATAAGTTAAACAGTCGTTCCAATGGAGGAATTAGAACTCTAGTAATATAATATTCATAATCCAATTTCAATGGATTATCAGTAGCATAAGATTTTATGAAATCTTCAGGTGATACGATTCGATCTTTAATTCTTGGATTAGATGAATCTTTGTAAACAACATATGGAATTCTTTCTCGATATTGTGGTTCTGATCTAGGATCATCTTTTACTTTCTCACTTGCTAATAAAGCACCGGGTGGTAGATATCTTTCATCTTTATATTTACCATATTTGACCTCTTTTGCAAAGCAAAAATCTTGAATTGATATTTTATTAAATAATATTTTATAAAATTGTTTGATTGTGTATTTTTTTACTAATGATAAATTTTTAGTTTCAAATAATATACGAAGACATTTTTCGGTGATCTTTTGTTGAGCTGGTATACCATCTCTTCTCACAGTTTCAATACCTTTTGCATCAAATTTTGCAACTTTTTGATTTTCATATTCATATGAATATCCTACATATCTTTTCTTGGCTAGTAAAATACATGGATGATAAACTTTTTCGAATTTCAAATTTATTGGATCGGGGAAAAAATCGGTGATTTTCTTTGCAATTTCTTTACCAAATTTAAAAGCTTCAAATTTTGATTTACCAGGGAAATAAACAAATAATGAATCGGTATCTCCATATACAACTTTTGCTCCATAATTATCAGATTCTATCATCTCAATTGATTTAGTTAATATTTCTCTTCCTGTCGAAACTATTGCATCAGCTATATCTGAACATGGCATTCTACCTGAATACGTTGCTGATGTGTAACCATATGTAACGTTGGCAATTAATTTTAACGCCTTTTGTCTGGCATTATATAATTTTGTCAATTCTGTATCATTTTTAAACAATTTCATTACATTTTTAACCTTAATTCTAATATTCAATATTTCTTCCAACATTTTTGCCAAAATTGATTTTCTTATATGACTTTTCACAAACAAAAATCCATTTGGTGATATATTAATAGCATCGTCTTTTTTAAGAAGGTCTATTAATCCAGGATTTAATCTTAATGATTTTAAATATCCAATATCATTTTTATTCTTTTTATAGTTGTGTAATTTACATAATAATGTGGAGTAACAATAATTGTACGCAATCATAATAGAAGGATATAATGATTGAAAATCTAACACAACTAATGGAGATTTATAAAAATTAGATTTTGGTTCTAATATCAATGGTATAGCTTCAATTGGTCTCATTTCATGGACATTGGTTTTGGATGGTGAATTTAATAATAAACTTTCTCTTTTAACAATTCTTGCTAAAATAGATTCAACTTTATATTGTGATCCTCGATAAAAATTCGAATTAAAATCAATACCAATCAATCTCGAATGTTCGACATTTCTGGTTATTAATTCTTGAACGTTTATAATTTTAAGAATCAATTCAATTCTTTTCATGTAATACGACATCACGACAAACAATTCTTTGAATCTATTGGTTTTCAACCATTGTGTAAGTTGATAATTCAGATACCTGGGCAATGTTTTGTGTAATAAATGATATGTTACATTTTCTAATGTATAACTAGTCAAACTCATTTCAGAGCGTAATAATCTCCAAACATTAATCATATGCCTGCCACAAATGTCAATATTTGAAGTATGAGTATAACCCCATCTGTCTCCAAATTTACCATTACTTTTGAATGTACCTCTACTTAAATCACTCATTATATTTATATCGAAAACATCTCTAAACCTTTCAATTATATAACCCCATGACATTGAAATTGTTTCATAACCAGATAGAATATCCGGATCAAATATTTCTACCAATTGTACTAATTTTGCAACCATTTCAATTTCATCGGCAAACACCTCGATGCTACATGATAAACTATGAGATAAAATATTTATTAATTTTGAATCATAGTCACCAAACATGAGAACGCCTGATTTTTTACAATTGAACATTTCATTTGAATCATCAAATGAATAAAAAATTAAGGAAATTGCATCTCTTAATGGATCAGCAACCAAGTCTGCATTTGGTGGATTTGCATGAATTTCTAAATGAAATGAAGGGAGGAAATTGAACTCGTCTGGTTTCCTATATACTTTCTCTGAATTATAACTATACTTGAAATCTTGAGTTTTATCAATTTGATTAGATTCTTTTATATAGTTATTAATTTCTTTTTTTGATGGGGGTTCGATGTTATATTCCCATGTGGAGTATTCTCCTGATAATGTTTCACAAGGCTTCAATTGTATTCCTTCACTGAATAATTGAGGTATTGTTGTTTCATTTTTCAAAGGAATAACAAACTTTTGATTTGCAAATATAAATGGCTTTGTTAAATCTTTTGGATCGCTGTAGAATGGATCAGGGTAATCAATTTGAAGTGTACCAGTGGAATGAAATGCATCGGTTAAAGTCAATTTGAGTTGATCTGGTATTGGTATTTCATATGTGTTTTCGCCAACGTGCATATTCTTGTATACATCTTCAGTGGGTGTGAATGAAAAAGTATTAAACGAAATATTGAATGACTCTTGGGTTAGATTCTTTATCATACTTTCATCAAATTGACTAAACTCTATTTCTTCTAATATATTGTCTGATAATACATCATTTCGTTTTGGTTCTTCTAATATATTGTCTGATAATACATCATTTCGTAACATTTTTGGTTCTTCTAATATATTGTCTGATAATACATCATTTCGTAACATTTTAGGTTCTTCTTCATTTCTTAATATTTTTGTTTCCTCTTGTAGGTTTAACTTTTCATTTAATTCATCTTCTGACTCAGATTCCTCTTCCACTTGTAAAAATTCCTCCTCGTTTGTTAAATTTTCCATAAATAATTGTTCAAAGTAATCCCATTCAAGTGGTTTTATCTTACTATTGTGAAATTGTAACAATTTTTCAGAATCAACCAATTGATAGGCTGTTTCAGTAAAACTTGGATTTTTGTTAAAATTATAATCACCATATTTATCAAAATTAAGATTGGTTTTCCCGTTTATTTGTACAACGAAATCTAATAATTCATTTAACTCGGCTTGATTTGACCATTTGGATGACCCAGTGCCAAAATATACCAATTTTTCTGATGTTAATAACACATCATTATTAATATTATAATCTGAATTTCTCAACTTGATTTGAAATCTTAAATCGTTATAAATTTGCTTCAATGATGCAAGATATATTTTTGCATTACCTTCCAAATCATATTTATAACCATGTTTAGGAACATTAGAAACTTTTAAATCCTGTAAATACTTTTCGAATTCAAATCTTTCTGAAAAATCTTGATGAATATCTTTGGGAACTATCCAACTTCTATTGATGATACTACTAGTAGCAATATCCATTTCTATGATTGATTTTCCAATCCTCACAAATGAATTGTTCAAAACATTTTCCTTTGTTAAATACTTTGATAAAAATTTAGATAGTATATTCAATTTATATGGCTCATAAAAATGTCGATGTAACTCGGTAAATATTGGTGACCTAAAATACATTCCTCTAATACCGTTTTCAAACACAAATTCATGATCAATATGTATCCAACCACAACCAAACAAATTGAAATCCGTTAAAAATTGTAAAAGATATGGAATATGAGCTTCATATATGTATGATGGTTTCTTGACTGGACTATCAATATCCAACGAGACTTTTCTCTCATGAAACATAGTACACAATCTTGATTTATATAATGGTGATAAAAGCGATATTTTATAAAATAATCGATAGCCCAATTGAAATCCATAAATTGGAACACCTTTGCAAACTGAAACATTTGCTATATACTTTCTCTTTGATTCTTCTTCTTGATCATGTTTTCCCTTTCTTCGTTTAAATGACTCTTTTAATGCATTTTCAAGATGATTTATAATCTTATTTATAAACTTTTCATCCTTTAATTTTTCATAGTTTGTTTCATTACAATCAACATAGAAGTATGGATAAAAATTATGAACATGAATCACAGTATTAAATACTGAAGTTTCATTTATTTCATTCCGTGGTTTTTTCTTTTTTGGTGACAACTCATTATTAATTTCAGTATTGTTTATCGATATAGATCCATAAATTCTAATTATTGGCACTTGACTAACAACTGAATATAGTTGATCTAATTTTGTTGGCCATGTTTGATACGTATCATAGTCGTTTATTTGAACTTTAAAATTCGATGATGCTGATTTAGGTGTCCAATTTAAAGAATTTTCATCATGAGAGGCGTCATTGTTCATGTAATTGATTATTTTTCCGTGAGAAATGTTGCAACTGCAAAATAAAATAAATTTTATAGAGAATTTAAAATTAGACATCTGAGAGGCCTCCTATGAACTGCAAAACATGGTTTATGATAAAGAGTCAAGTTTTATTGAATAGTGTTTCTTTTTCTTGTATAGTAGGGAAAAGTGTTATTTTTGACAAAAATTTGATAAAATTGTCAATTCTATTACGATAAAGTGAATTCTGAGAATCAATACATAAAAAAGACGTTGAAAAATTAAGATATAAATTGTGAATTTGGAGTTGAATGAATAAGGATTGACTTGTAAATGCACGAGGAGCAAATGATAACAACTTTCTGTTTTATCGCTAGTTTATTTTTTTGAATTCTATACACTTATATTTATCTTAAACCTATTAGGGATATTTCTTTTGAGTAAGAACCCTTTTCAATAACTTATGAATGAATAATTGTATTTTCAAAAAAAAAAAAAACCTTTATTGATCTAATACAATACTGGTCTTCAACATTTCGTATTAGTATTTAGAACAGTTTCAGTTTAGATCGTCGCGCTTGCAATAAAACCGATGCTAAGTTTAGAATTGTATGTCTAATACCCCCGTATGTTTATTAATTGGAGGTATATCATCATTTAGAATTCAAAATATTGTTAAATAATTAATGAACTATCAAATCCCCTCACTCTGGTGATAAAACAACCAATTACAACGATTTTGCTACAAGCTCTCGGTAATATTTACTGTCAAATCAAGTATTCTTTCCCATTGCAACTCTAATTAACTTGATAGTCCAACTCGCATAAGTATGGAAATAGGGGGCATGAAATTCTAATCAATGGATTTACATCTACAGAAGTGTTAAAAAGAAAATATCTTGAATATTTGTTATTTTACAGCAATTAGGAAATAAATCCCAATTACCCAATAGCATTTTACAGATAAAACCTTTAATTTTAAAAAATTAATCTTCCATGAGTAAAGATTGAAAATTAAAGTAAAAAAACACCGTAATTCATTATTCAACACAAGAGCGGTTGAACGTTTTCCATAGGTCTCAAGTTATTTACATACCCAATAAGAAATGAAATAATATACAACATGAAGTATTTCTTAATACCAAAAAAAAATGTGTTACATTAAAGTGAATGAAAGATTGTTTCAATGATTGGATAAATATTCCACCAAACCTCTTTGACTAATGCAATCTTGATTTCTCTTGTTCAAAAATTATGTTGCAATTCAAAACGCTTGTATATACCCAATACCCTAAATAGCTTTCAACCTGATTAGAATAATCTATAATCTTCATTAACTTACTATCAATGGTATATGTAATAGAATCTCACGAATTGCAGCTACATTAGCTATAGATCACATTCGCGCACATGGTAGCACTTGAAGGTAGACAGACAAGAGCCCGCACACGGCAGCGCAGTTTTTTCAAGAAAAATTTTCAAACCAAGAAAAAAAAATCACTCAAATTTTTAAATTCAAGTTCTTTTAATGAAGACAAAGTTCAAATGAACAAAAAATAAACCCTTGGATGACGTAAGAATCGAACTCACGACCTTTCCCATGCTAAGGGAACGTTATACCACTTAACTAGCCACCCCCGGACGTTAATGTGTGTGAAAACGGATTTTAGGAAGCGCCGATGAGGGGACGCTACCAGATACATATAAAATAATTTTATTCTATTTCGATGGAAACAGAAGAATAGATTAACGATATATACAATAGCTCGTTTTATAAATAAACTCTTTATGTATTCAAGCCTATTGACGCCGGCAAGCTAAGTCACTCACAAGTCACCCTCAGGCTGTTAATGTGTATGCACCCAAATTGTGAAAGCGTGGATGAGGGGCGCTACCAGTCGCACTTTTAAAAGAATTCAATTATTAACTTTACTGTATAGCTAAGTCATTCACAAGTCAGCCTCGGGCTGTTAATGTGTATGCACCCAAATTGTGAAAGCGTCGATGAGGGGTGCTACCAGTCGTACTTTTAAAAGAATTCAATTATTAACTTTACTGTATAAATTAGTAAATGATATATACCGATCCTTAACTGGCTATTCAGCAACTGGTTTCGTACTTTAAATTTATTATGAACTTCGATTTCCTCTTTTTTTTTTTTTTTTTTTTTTTTCTTTTACTACTACAATTTAGCGCATAAAGCAAGTTGCAAAGCTGTCAGTTGTGGATCGCTGAGTATATATATCTAAGTATCTGAAGCTTTGTTTAGGATAATGTTCTAAATAATTTTTTATAAGTATTATAACCTTTAAATTATAATTGTGAGAATCTTCATGATAATAGCATTATGCACCATGAATTCCTACTTACCCTGAAAAACTACTTTTTTGTATAAATGAAATGAATCTAATGGTTCAGATTATATTACAAATGGTGGGTAAGTATATATTAAGAATTAGAAATGTATTCTCTAATTTCATGACATCTTTGCGTTATTTATAATAATTATAGTATGTTACACATAACATGTATCATATCTAGTTTTAATTATGAGACAGGTTTATTATGTTACGTATAACATGTTATCATTCCTTTTAAGTCTAGTTCCAGTTAACCCTTATGTTTCATACAGGTATGGGATAGGTACATGACCAGACAAGTATTTGTTAGAGTTCGATATACATTAATTTCATGAAAAGTCCTGTTCTATAGACGCATAACATATATGGGCCGTCTAATGCGAAAACCAGTTGCTACCAAAAGCGCATATCACCTTTCATTCGTATCATTGTAATTCAAAGAAAACGTAAAAGAGAATGTGATGATCTATTAAATGCTTATGACATCGCCAGAGAAGTTGCATTTTTTTTTGCATATTCCTTGTTTTTTTTATTTTCAATTAACACTTGAGGTATTGGATTAATCAACTCAATATCAATAAGATCCTGGATGTGTGAATAATTTTTTTGAACAAATTAAAAGATCACAAAATCAAATTTGATCTCATCTCATCTCATTTTTTTTTTGTTCCTCTAAATAAGAATGTCCCGCTCATAATTCAAACTTGGATTTTAAAATTAACTTTAGCATTGCCACTTTGCATTTTATATTACATGGTTAAAGTTTCCTTAATATATAATACAATCTTTTTTCAAAAAAACTACCCCATATATTAATCTATAAATACACAAATATCAAAGCACAACTTTTGCAGCCAAAGATTTTTTATAATCTAATATAGAACCTTCCCATCTTGTTGCTGTTTTATTTTCAATAACAAAAATGTCTTTTGCAACTTTATCTAATAATCTGAAATCGTGTGAAACAACGACGACACCACCATTAAATGCATTAATAGCATCGGCCAATGAATCGATTGTTGATAAATCCAAACCATTTGTAGGTTCATCTAATAAAATCAAGTTTGGAGCTTCTAAAGCTAATAACGCAAAAACAACTCTTGATCTTTGACCTTCAGATAAAGTAGCCATTTGAGAAGTTTGACCTTCACCAGTTAAACCATAACGACCCAATTGACCTCTCCAGTATTGATAATCTTGAGAAATATTCGAAAATTTATCTCTAACGAAATCTAATGGAGTTTTTGTTAAATCTAATTGATCAGCAGAATGTTGTGAATAAACACCCAATTTTATATGGGTATGTTGAATAACTCTACCTTTTTGAGGTTGTAATTTACCTTGAAATAATTTTAATAAAGTTGATTTACCAACCCCGTTTGGACCAACCAAAGCAACTCTTGAATCCATATCAATACCAATGTCTAAATTTTCATATAAATTGTCTTCGTCTTTACCAGTATAAGAAAATGACATACCATCAAAAGCTAAAACTGGTGGAGGTAATTTCTCAACATTTGGAAATCTAAATGTAAAAACTTTATCTGGAATAACAGGTTGGATTAAACCATCTGCTTCCATTTTATCCAATATTTTTTGTCTTGATTTAGCTTGTTTAACTAAATTTGCATAAGTACCAGCAGATGCAATGAATTTTTTAATATGTGCAATTTCTTCTTGTTGTTTAGCATATTGTTTCATTTGATTAGTTTCCAATTCTGATCTTGTTTTAACATATGAATCATAATTACCACCATACATGGTCAAAAGTTTTAATCTCATATCAATCATATTAGTACAAACACCATTTAAGAAATCTTGTGAATGGGAAACTAAAATTAAAATTCTATCAAATCTTTTAAGATATTCTTCTAACCAAACACAAGCTGCTAAATCTAAATGTGCAGTTGGATCATCTAATAATAATAAAGTTGGCTTGACAAATAATGCTTTTGCTAAAGCAACCCTCATTCTCCAACCACCAGACATATCTTTAGTTTTCTTTTTAATTGTAACTGAATTAAAACCTAAACCAGTTAAAATAATGGCTGCTCTTGATTCAAAAGTTGCTGGATCCATTTCATCAATTTTTTCATAAAGACCATCTAAAGCTGGACACTCTGGACCTTCTTTGACAATCAATTCTTCAACCAAATCTTCTAATCTTTTCATTTCATGTTCAGCTTCTCTAACAACATATTCCAATGCTGAAAATTCAGTTGCTTCAGCTGGTTCATTTAATAAATATATATCAATATGTTCAGGAATTGGAAATTCTCTAGCAGCAATAGATTTTAATAAAGTTGATTTACCACAACCATTTTCACCCAATAAACCATATCTTCTACCATAATTCAATTCTAATGTGGAATCTTGTATTAAAACTTTACCATGGAATAATAATGATACAGACGATAATTTAATATCTCTTGAAGTTTGAAGTGATTCTAAAACACCAGTCGTAACTCTATCAGATAAACCATGTTCATCAGTTTGTAATTTTAATTTTGCAATTTGTTGTTCAGCATCTTCAACTTCTTCATCAGCAGCATCTTTTTCAGCTTGCTTTTTAGTTTTTTTAATAGTTTTACCAGAAGCTGCCTTTTTAGCTTCCTTTTCCAATCTTTTTTGTTCTCTTTTAGCTTTTGAAGCAGAAATAGACATGTTTAAAGTTGATTAAAAATTTTCAAGCAATGACTTTTGAAAAAAAAAAAAAAAAAAATAAAAAAAAAAAATAAAATAAAAAAAAAAAAAAAAAAAAAAAAAAAAAAAAAAAAAAAAAAAAAAAAAAAAAAAAAAAAAAAAAAAATTTAAAGAGAAAAGAAAAAGAAACTATTATTCTGATAATCACACTATCATGGATAGACGGCCCTCATATAATACTATTGTACAATCAAGGGAAGAGTTTTATAATCTAGACTATCCAAATGATATTGAGACTTTGAAATATAATCCAAATTCTAGATTCTACGCTAGATCAAAACCAAGAACGTTAAATTTGGCAAAGTTATTACCTTATCAAATTGAGAATGAACAAGATCAAGCAAAGTTTTTGAGTCACATAGTTTCACATTTATACATTGCAATTAAATCTTTGGACATACAAGGTATTCTACAGGTGAGCGCAAAAGATCTTGCAAGCTTGAAAGAACTTTCTGATGTGGATATGGCCATGGAAACAGATTTATTTGAAGCAAGTTATGATTCAGATGAATCATTAGAATCAGAAGAATTTGAAGAAGACGATACAGAAACCACAATTCAACATAAGAAATCTCCTAAATCAGCAGCAGTTGTAACTGTTAGAACATGGACTCATGAATTATTAGTATGGATGAAAATGAAATATGATATGCCAATAAGTTTGAGAATAAGTTTAGCTCGTGTTTATTATGCACTTTGTTTATGTCGTGGTCAATCTATAAATATGAAAATTTATGTGAAAATATTTGAATTACTTACAAAAGATCAACCAGAATTATATAAATTTGGTTTAAGATTAGAACATGAGGCTTTACTTCGAGAATTTCTTAATTTATTCCCACCTGCAAATCCAAATTTAGGAAGTTATGAAAAAAAAGATCAAAAGCAACTCAATCGGTTAGCATCACGAGCTTCATATTTTTTTGATAAAAATTGTTTGCCATACTTGTATAAAAAGTTGGGTTGTCATTTTTCATCCACATCTTTATTAGTTATGTCCTCTTTTACAATATTACCAAACTTTTTTAATCAACTGGTTGATGAAAATGATATACGTTATTATATTGGATCATTTTTTTACATGTGGATGAAAATTAATAAAATCCAAGGATTTGATGCACAAGTTACTTCAAGATTAGGTGTTATTTCAATGGCCGCGTTGACTGAAACGAGTCGTAAAAATATTAATATTGGTGAATATGGTATTTATACACAAGAACAAATGGAATTTTTATTCAATACTTTACTTAATAGTTTAAGCATTATGAATAGAAAATACTCATCATTTAAATTAAAATATTTTCACGGATTTGCTTCTGCTATTGTATATTCTATTACTACATCGAGTAATATTATTCAACATTTAAAAACTTTAGTAAATGCCATTGAAAGTTATATACATCCTTCTAATACCGGTGATTGGACAAGACCAATTTCGAAATTGGTTTTAGCATTTGTGTATCAATTTCACAAGAGATATAATTCTGAAAATCAACCAAAGGAAAGTTTATACGATATACCTAAGGAGATGAAATTGTCAAAACTGGTGGTTAAAGAATTTGTATCAATTTTTCTTCCTGTTGTAAAAATTGGTATACAATCTAAAAAAGATAACGCTACTGATGATTATCTTACAGCTTTACAATTATTGGGATTATTAGAACCAGATTATGTTTTGGAAAATACTTTATTAGATATTTATGAATCATTGGAGGGGGTTATTTCGACTCATAGAGTTTCAATTGCTTTGAGATCATTAGGTGCATTATCTAGAGTATTAGTATCTACTCCTATTTATAGAGTGCATACTACAAGATTACTTTCATTAGCGATTCCAGGTATAAAAAAATAAAAAAATTAAAAAATAAAAAATTAAAAAATAAAAAAAAAAAAAAAACATAAAAAAGGGGGTCGTGCAAAGTATAATAATTCTGATGATACATTGCAATTATATTATAATAACTATCCTACACTACAATACAAGTAATATTAGTGTTACTTGGTTGTATATTATAATATTTTATATTAATCAAAGTTTGGAGTGACTGAATGTTTTCTAAGTGTGGTGGTGACAGAAAGTGACAGAGTGTGACAGAAAGATGAAAAAAAGGAATAAACCCAATGTGCGTCCGAAAGTTACAGATAGTGTCACTAAATGTTGACCTAAAAATGTTGACTAATGTCATAACCATAACTAGATAATATAGGATTAACTCATAGGATTAATTTATAACGATGTCCTCCTCCTCCTCCTCCTCCTCCTCCTCCTCCTCCTCCATATTCTAAATTATAACTATTTTATGTACAAGCTAAATGGTTAATACGCATTTTTCCCTTTTAGGGGTTGGTGTCTCTGATGTTATCAACGTTGAATTCAAATTCAAATTCAATGATGATATGGATTGGACTGTTCTAATTTTCCATTTTTGCAGCAACTTGTGGGCGAGTGTGGGTGAATGTGGGCGGAGTGTGAACGTGCAGCAGTTGTAGGCAAGTTTGTGACACGATGATACTGATAAGGAAGGACTACAACCATGGATCACCACGACTAACTAAACCACGACTACTTGGAGGACAACCACATTTATGACTACGACTGTTAGAGTGTAAGCGTGCGTAATTAAAAACACTAAAACGAAGAATTTAAATAAATAAATAAATAAATAAAAAAAAAAAAAAAAAAAAGTTAATAAAGATCAGACCACTTTTTTTTTTTTTTTGGTTTTTAAATTTTTTACCAATTGGGATTACATTCTCGTTAGTTGGTTGGTTTGGTTTGACATTTTCGTAATTGGGATGTTTTCCATATTACCACCATCTTACATATTATTTCAGATTTAATACCCTACTACCACGATCAGCGTTGCAATTGCTATTAATTAATAAGACTGCCTTGCTCCCGCCTCGACTGGGGCATCAGCTATGGGACCAAATTCGATGATACGAGGAGGATATGTAATAGTAGTCATATAAGATATGTTACATATGTAACACATATAAATTTATTATGTCACACATATTATCGGTTATTTGTACTTGATCCTATTGGCGGCGTCCTTTTTATTTGTGTATCTTCTATTTATATCCGTAGGATTTAAGAGTTATAGGAAAAAAAAAAAAATTTGTTCATATCGATTTTTTAGTTGATTGATTATAATTATGACAGTTATTTTATTGTTAACCTTTCAAAATGTCACTCTAAACTTAATTATATTCTTTCAAACACACTCCATTAAACTTGAAGTGCATGTAAGGCATACATTGAGTTAAATGCACTTTCACCCAATCAGGCAAGTTTTTGCTTCCTTTTGTTATAACTTTGTTTTTTTGATTTCTTTTTAGTTTAGATTTGTGACATATATTTCGGCGAGTCAGTAAAATCATTGTGGGTAAAATTAACGTTCAGCAGGAAAAACTAAAAATAAAATAAAGGTTTCAAAAAGAAAAAACAAAGAAAAAAGAAAAGAAAAGAAAAGAAAAGAAAAGAAAAGAAAAAGCTGGTTTGGGCTTATCCATCATTTGGCATTGGCTTTTTGTCTTTGGACTGTCTTTGCGTGCCTGGATCAAGCGGGAACATCTTTTGTGGAACGATACTACCCAACTAGAAATTATGAGAAAATAAGCAAATTTGCAAACGGTATAATTAAGAGAGAATTGAACATCGTCCTATTCTTCCGTGTTTCCACGAGTATTCTCATGCAAGTGTGTATGATGCATTTATGTATCTTATTTCTCCTTTTTTAGACAAAGCGTAACTCACAATAAAATATTAACTTTCCCTATAAATCTAAAACACGCTTTAAACCTTCGACTCCGGATTATATATTATGTTAAATTTTCTTGATCGTATATATGTAATGGTTAACCCTTCATCTTTGAACCCATCACATTTCGATTTCGTGTGCGGCGGCATTGTTGACGAAATGACCCTGAACCTGAAGCTGAACCTGAACCTGAAGCTGAACCTGAAGCTGAACCTGAGCCTGAGCCTGAACCCGAACCTGAATTCTTTCTTCTTTTCTCAATAAGTCACGACGATGGATGACACAATGGAAATAAACTTTATCGAATGCAAATGACGACTTTTTCTTGGAAATGTATAAAATAAAAAAATATCTCGAGAAAATTTTTTAGCTCAATTGTTAATGAACGTTTTCTTTCTTTTCTTTTTAGTATGCGTTTTTTGATAAAATCTTTAACCAGAGATATCATCACAAGTCTAGTAACCGATACGTATTTCTGCAAATTAACAATGTTATATTATTATCAAACTATATCTATTGATTAAAAGTTCACCACCGATACAAATTAGAATATCAATTATATTGGGGGTAGACTTTCTCTACATACTGGACATTGTAATTTATATTTCATCCAACTTTCCAAACATTCACTATGGAAACTATGATGACATGGCGTTATCATATAATTCATCTTCTTGTTCAATTTCTTCTTTGCGTCTTCTTGCTCTTTAATAAATATTGGTATTATTAAATCATCATTCATACATATTGGACAATTACATTTATATTCAATATAGTCTTCATTTGAATTTTTAGTAAAATTGTTTAAATTATTTAAAATATTAAGTGACATTTCATTTTGTTCATTTTGTAAATCCTTTATTGTTATTAATTTCTGATAATCATATGCTTTAGGTAAGAATTTTTCATTAATCCAAAACCTTGAACCTAATTTTGATTGTAAAATCAATAACAATATTTGAAATGATAACCATGATGTAACTGTAATAGCTAAAGTAGAATCGTATCTATGTTTCATTGGATTTGACGTGTAAAAGCAAAAATAGTAAATTGGTAATAATCGAATCAAACTTGATCCAATTACAAACTCCCATTTAAATGATTGTCGTTTGTTCTTTAATGTGTTTCTAAAAAATTGGGGGATCCAAAATGAATTTACTAAAATTAATCCTATATATTCAAATATCTTACGATATTGAATTCTCCATGTGAATGATGAAAATATTAGAAATACTGAAATTATACTTAAAGTGAATTGACCGGCAAATATTGAATTTGTATATGATGTTTCTTGCCATGCTTGATTCGGAACTTCTTCTGGTTGTTGTTGTGGTGGTGGTGGTTGTTGTTGTTGTTGTGGCGGATTTGCAATTGGCAATATTGGACCTTCTTCGGTATTATTATGGTTATTGTCATTATTACTTCCCCCTCGTAATATTTCCCACCAAGATGTTCCTCGTTCATTCGATTGTGTGGTCAACACGCTAACCATAAATCTCATTTCAAATATACCGCAACATATAAATGCAATTGTTGCAACACTTGCAAGTATTAAATATAATTCCGGACTTATTGTACTGAGCAACAATGACATCAAACTTAATAACATATCTTGGAAACTTAATAAAAATAATGTTTTACTTGAAATTAACAGTAATTGACCCGGTGTTCTTGAATATTTAATTTGTCTTAAAATTAATAATAACTGAACCATAGCAAGTATTAATACACCAATTAATACATTTTTCAATTGTAAATTTAATACTTCATTCTTCTCACCTATGAATTTTTTATCTTGATCTTTAATTAATATTATTCCACAATCGGGTGAATAAATTATAAAATTTTCAATTTCAATCTTTGGTAAATCCTTCGGTATTGGTGATCCAATTGGATTTTTCAATTCTGAATCTATTTGTCTCAATTGTTCATGGGTATATTTTGTCTTTTCAAATTGTAAATATATTATAAATTCACATTGTTCTTGACTTTTCGAAATTGAATAATTTAAATCATCCAACATTATATCTCGATCATTAGTGTAATTCGACCATTGTCTAATTAATTTATTTACATGATTGAAATTCGATTCATTGATAACTAAATGATTCAATCCATAACTTCCATAAAATTTAGCCGAATTTGTTGTTGCAATTAATGAACCTGATTTTTGAAAATAAATCCCATATAAATCAATCGAATGATTTTCAATTTCAAATTCATCTTTCAAATTCAATTCAACACTGGTTATAACAGTGTCATTATTAAAATCATTCGAATCTTTAATATATTTTTTAAACCCCAATTCATTGAAATTATATTGGAAATTTTTTAACGAAATTGAAATCTTACCATCTTTAGTTATATTTCCAACTTTTTCATTATTATCTTTAATTTCTTCCTTTGATGAATAAAAATAATCCTTTAAATATAAAGGTAATTGTAAATTCAATTGTTTAATCTTTTTATCAAATTTGAACCCACCGTCGGCTCGACCTGAAATGTTTAACAAATAAGCATTCGATTCATCATCATTATTAATTGGTTCATTATCCCATATTTGTTTGACTGTACTTGATATATAATTAGGTAAGATTGAATACAATTCATCTTCAACCCATGGATGTTCATCGTTGAAATCGTGTAATGGCCAATCATTGGGTGATTTCCCGTCTATTGAGTCTTGATATGATAGTTGAAATCCCGTTATATTTCCATATCCTTGATCATACTTCAAGTTATCTAGTATAGTTGATGAATTTTTCATCAGTTGTTGATATTGATTTAGTACGTCCCGTTCTTTCTCCGAGTGTGGCTGTTCATTACCAGAAGGTAACGATAGGAATATGAACATGATTATGAAAAACATCAACGTTTGTCGATCGATCGCCATGGTTATTATGATATTTGTTGGCAACAACGATAATTGGAAATAATGAAGTTACACAAAAAATTTATAATTTTTTTTTTTTGCATTTGGATGAAATTTGTGAGTAGAAGAGTGTAATATACAATTAAGGATGATGTATATTGAAATACACTGATGAGCAGAAAATAGAGGTGAAAAACTATTTAAGGCCAACGGGAAGAGATCTGTCCGCAGACATACTACAAAGAGTGTATTGATGCAACAAGTGAATGTTGATTTTACAATTTAATCTATTTCGTTTGAACTCATGGGTATGATCAAATAGTGAAGGAGCAAAGAGCAAAAATCCAAATAAAGAATGAATAGATGTGTTTGTTAAGCAGAGTTTTTGCATTTTGTTAATAGAATTTTATTGAACTATGGTATTAAACTATAGGCATATATCTTTATATTACCAACTCGAAAATATCAATCTATTAATTGAATTCTAAAAATGTATTATTGTTTATTTTTTTTTTCCAAATTGTCCAGCAACTATTAAATCATTAATAAACCCAATGCACCAATGATTCCATAAACCACACTATGCTGGTTTTTATGACCTTTTGCAACTTGCGTAATTGATGGACTGGCATATGTAGATGTAACACTAGTGGATATTGAATCAGTATGGGCCATACTTGTCTCTACTGCTTTAATTGCTGTTGAAATTGGCGTGGTTGTCGTTGTTAATATTTCACACTCGTCATCATCTTCATCGTCATCTTCATCTTCATCATCCTCGCATTCACAATCTTCAAACCACCCACACGTGGATGGATAAGATGAAGCTGTGCTGCTTGTTGAAGGTGTGGGTATATCATCATCACTATCATAACCTGGTTCGCCAGGACAAACAATTTCATCACTAGCGGAACTATCCCACCAAGAAGAACTTGAACCTGAAGAACCTGAAGAACTTGAACCTGAAGAACCTGAAGAACTTGAACCTGAAGAACCTGAAGAACTTGAACCTGAAGAACCTGAAGAACTTGAACCTGAAGAACCTGAAGAACCTGAAGAGCCTGAACTTCCTGAAGAACCTGAAGAGCTTGTACTTCCTGAAGAACCACCAGTAATGCCTGTTTCAGTAGTTGTACAATCACCATCATCTTCTTCTGCCCATTCCCAGTCATCATCATCATTTGAACCGGAACCAGTAGTTGGTGGTGTTTCATAGTCATCATCATCTTCATCTGGATAAACGGTGTGCGTAGTGACGATCGTAATTGTAGTAGTAACAATATTACCATTTGAAGCAACAGTCGTGGTTGGACATGTAGTTGTAATTGTATACGTTACGGTAGATGCACATTCTTCATCTGATTGTGTAACATATGTTGTAAAGGTTTTACCAGCACCAGTGTATTGAATGGTAACAACTTCAGTGGCTGTATGTGTGGTAGAAATAGTTGCAATTTTAGTAGATGTAGCAGCAATTGTTGAAGTTTCACAATCAGTTTCATCATCATCACTATCATAGGGATTTTGAGTTGATGGTGTAGCGGTTTTAGTTGTTGATCCTAATAATGAACTGAAAAAGTCAACTGATGAAGCGGTAGAACTCTTTGTGGTAGTAGCAGTTGAATCTAATCCTAATAATGAGCTAAAAAAATCGACTGATGAACTATTAGTATAACTCTTTGTTGGAGTGGCTGTTGAATCTAATCCTAATAATGAGCTAAAAAAATCGACTGATGAACTATTAGTATAACTCTTTGTTGGTGATGCCGAAGATGGAACTGCACTTGTAGTTGACAATCCTAATAAAGAACTGAAAAAATCAACTGATGAACTATTAGTGTAACCGTTCGTTGGTGACGCTGAAGATGGAACTGCACTTGTAGTTGACAATCCTAATAATGAACTGAAAAAATCAACTGATGAACTATTAGTATAACCATTTGTTGGAGTGGCGGTTTCAGTTGAATCTGATCCTAATAAAGAACTGAAAAAATCAACTGATGAACTACTGATAGAACTTTCTGTTGTTGATGATGCCGAAGATGGAGCTACACTTGTACTTGTCAATCCCAATAAAGAACTGAGAAAATCAACTGATGAACTATTAGTATAACTATTTGTTGATGATACTGAAGATGTTGGAACTGCACTTGTTAATCCTAATAATGAACTCAAGAAATCAACTGTTGAACTTGGTTCATTTTTAAGCGAACTTACAGCATCGACGGCGGTTAAAATACTTGTAATAGTTGGTATTATGCTTGTAGCTGGAGCTCCTGTTGTTGTTGTTGTTGAATCTTCACAATCTTCTCCATCATCCTCTTCTACAGTTGCACTAGCACTCTGTGAATCTGAATATAAATTTGACATAAAACTTTCAAGTGGAGATTGTGAGGTTGTAGTGATTAAAGTTGCTGATTGTCCATTTGGAGTCACTGAATTAGTCGTCAGTGAAGTTACTGCAGTTGTTGAACTATTTCCCAATCCCAAAAGATCAGCCAAAGCCCCTCTTTTTTCAACTTCAATAGCATCTACTATTGAAACTAACGTAATTAATAATGGTAATGTTGCAAATTTCATTCTATTAAAACGATGTGCGACACCTTCAAAAAATCACTCTTATATATATATATAAAACTCTGTGAACGAATGAATGAATGAAAATTTAAAATGATAATTACAATATTGGCATTTTATACGCTATTTATTAAATGAACTTTAATTAATGTATTTTTGTATTTGCAGCAATAGTTATTTCCATATTAGGTTAAGTCTTGAAAAAATAGCTGCTATATGCAGGTGGGTGTTTTTTTCTCACTTTGGTATTTTGAATAAGTAGTAATGAAATATGGGATCTCCACCATAGGAAATTGTGCCTAACCATTTGATTAACAACTAGTTACACGCAGTTACTGTTTGTGTTATGAATGTTTAAATGTTGAAATAAGCGTGGAGATTACTTATGGAACTGAAACGATGTGATTGAAAGAAGTTGTGTTTTTTTTGGTAAAATAAAAAAACAATTATTATGTTTAATAGAATTTAATCTACGCAAAAAAAAAAAAAATAGTTGACCACTATTGAGATTGGTTTTATTCACTAATAATAATTAACATCTGAAAAAGGGGGTTCTATGTAGAAATATGAGTTTCCCTTAGTGAAGAAGAAGGATTGAGTTTAATATAGGTATAAGTTTAATAGAATTTAATTCACGTGATACTGGGGAAAAAAATATCGTCATTTGATATTATCATCTAGTTATTATCTATTTAATTTCAATATTTGAAACAGCTCAGTTTTAGGGTGTTAAAATTAGACAAGTCATTCTAAATGGCATCTACGATTATAAATTTTTAACTCCGAACATTTCTAGTTTCTTTGATTTGAACATTCGTGACGTTTATTCTGTGATATATTCTTATTATGATTTAACTATTAAATATGATATGATAATTCACTTATAAATCTATATTCTTTGATATTTTTCAAAAAAATTTTCAAAATTTTGTAATCTTTGGCTGTTTTGCTGCAAAAAAAATTGTTGCCATTGATAAATTTTATAAAGTTACTATAAAGATTTCAAAAAAAAATATAAAGTTTACTTAAATTCCGATATTGACAAACAATGTTTCCTGGTAACAATCCAAATGGTAAATCCTCTGATGCTTCAATACTACTAGAATTATTCATTACGCACTCAGCTCATATTGATTAATTGGTTTAACAAACACTGTGTCAATGTATTGTACAGAGTAACACGACCCTAACATTGTATAAAATCAAATAAATTTTGTTTTAAAAATTTTTTTTTTTTTTTTTTTCCTAACATCAATTTATTTTAAAATGTATGTTTTATTTTGAAATCACTTCTGTTTTAATGATGAAAAAGTTTTGCCTATATCGATCACCAATGAGAATTAAACAAACATTATACCAAGATCTGTGCTGATATTAAACAGAATTCAACGAGAATTATTTTACTAACATTGTTTCAAGTAATTAAAAATCGATTTTCAAATTATAATTGATTTACAAGATAGGGTATAACTTAAATATCTATATAATTGCTAAAATTTTATCACCAACTCTATTTACCTTGGACTGAATTTTTTCTTCTAATTGAGCTTGTCTTCTGGCAATAACTTGATTAACACTTTTTCCAACCGCTTTTCTAATTTCTTTTAATAGTTGATCTCTTTTTGTTTTTTGGTGTACATGAACCAGTTGTAGAATCTCTACAAACATTATACCAAGATTAAACAGAATTCAACGAGAATTAATTCTACTAACATTGTTTCAAATCGATTTTTAAACTGTATTCATTTTCTAATTTACAGGGTATAACTTAAATATCTATTAAATGCTAAAATTTTATCACCAACTCTATTTCACTTTTACAAAATTATTACCTTGGACTGGACTTTCTTTCTGATTGGCTAATTGAGCTTGTCTTCTGGCAATAACTTGATTAACACTTTTTCTAACCGCTTTTCTAATTTCTTTTTTACTAATAGTTGATCTCTTTTTGTTTTTTGGTGTACATGAACCAGTTGAAGAACCTGAAGTACCACCGAGTAATGAAGTGAACAATGTTGTAAAAACATCTGAAGCCAAATCGCCAGCATTAATTGGAGTAGATGGTGAACCACTAAATAAATCCGAAACCAATCCTTTGAATAAACTACCCGAAGAGCCACCCAAGCCTGAATTTTTAAATAATTCTTCAAATATTTCACCTGCAAAACTCATTAAACCAGATACGATGTATCTACCAACACCACTAAGTGCTTCTTCTCCATAACCCACGAGTTGACCCCACAAGTCGGTGCTGCCAGGTTGGGGAGCTGATGGAGCCGATGGAGCTGGAGGTCCAAATAAATCATTCATTATTTCATCGATAAAAGAAGGTGATGAAGATGATGCAGTTGTTTCTGGTGCAGGTGTATCAGTGGTAGTCGAACCACCAAATAACTCATTGAATAAATCACCCAATATACTACCAGATGTTGCTGATGGGGTGGACTTTGGTGTACCCGACGATTCGCCAAAAATATCATCTAATAAACTTGATAACAAATCGGTTGAAGTGGATGTTGAGCCTGTGGTTGGTGTAGCAGCAGCTGTTGAATTAGAACCACCAAATAACTCACCTAATAAACCATCAAAGAATCCACCTGCTGTGCTGTTATTAGTGGAGGTGGAATTAGTGGCATTTGCATTTCCAAAGAACTCACCTAATAAACCGTCAAAGAGTCCATGTGATGTGTTGTTATTAGTGGAGGTGGAATTAGTGGCATTTGCATTTCCAAAGAACTCACCTAATAAACCGTCAAAGAATCCTGGACTAGTTGATGTGCTTTGTGCTTGTGTGTTTGTTGCATTTGCTGTTCCAAAGATGTCACCTAATAAACCGCCAAAGAATCCTTCACCAGTTGATGTAGCTTCTGCTCCTTGTGTGGTAATAGTGGATTGAGTAGTAGCTGCGGCACCACCAAATATATCACCGAGTAAACCACCAAAGAAGCCTTCTGCGGATGATGTAGTAGCAGAACTTTGTGTTTCTGAATTTATTGCACTTGATGGAGTTATAGTAGATTGAACTATAGTAGGTTGAACGATAGTTGGTTGAGTTGTAGTTAATGCTTCTGATGTAGCTTCAGAACTTTGTACTGGTGTATTTATTGTACTTGTTGAAATGATAGTTGACTGAGTTGTAGTTGCGGCACCACCAAATAAATTACCAAATAACCCGCCAAAAAATCCTTCATTGGAAGATGTAGTAGCTTCCGCACTTTGTGTTGGTGTATTTATTGTACTTGTTGAAATAATAGTTGATTGAGTAGTAGTTGCGGCACCACCAAATAAATTACCAAAGAACCCGCCGAAATATCCTTCATTGGAAGATGTAGTAGCTTCCGCACTTTGTGTTGATGTAGTAGCAGTAGTTGTTGTAGTTGCGGCACCACCACCAAATAGATTACCAAAGAAACCGAACAATCCTTCGTTGGAAGATGTAGTAGCTTCAGAACTTTGTGTTGGTGTAGTTACTGTACTTAATGTAGTAATAGTTGATTCAACAAGTGTTGTTGGGACTGAATAATTCAGTGGGCTGGAAATCACAACACCGGTGGAAGTAGTGACTTCAATTTGTGGTAAAGTAGCTGCAAAAGTTGTACCAGCTATAAGTACAATTGATGAAAGTTTCATTGAAAATGTGAAGAGGACACTTGGTTATTGAAAAAAAAAAAAAACTGGGCTATCTGAACTATTAAAAAATTATTCGATGGAAATTGACATGTTTTATATGAAAGATATTTGAATCATTTAACCATGAATCGAGTATATATAAATTCGTTGTTCTATAGGAACTTACCCAATTCGGTAAGAAAGACGAAGCCATACTCTGCGCTCATAACTGCAAAAAAATGATTTGCAACAAAAAAAAAAAAACAAAAAAAAAAAAGAAATGTCAACAGTTGTGGTACTATGCATTTTGACCATTTATGGTTAATTCTTACCTAGGTTAGTATACTGATTGTAAATAACAATGAGGTAAACTGAAATTTGAATCGTTTAGTGCAAAAAAGTCACCTTTTGACCCTTCTTATCAATGGTCCGATAGCATTGTTCTAAAAAGGATGTGATGTATAAACAACAAACTTCTCAAGAGAGTATTCCCTAATGGGAAATTTGAATTGATTGAAAATGTTGGATATTCTTAAAGCCTCTCATTATCGTACTACTTTCAATATATGAGTTATTATAATCTCATCTCAAAGTAATAGTTACCCTGTAACGGGGCCACATTGGCCAATTAACAAGTTTCTCTAAAAAGTAGTATTTCACACTTGAGTTGTCTTTTGTATTATATGGTAAATATTTTTTTGTTCTATGCAGGTTGTTGAAAATTATATCTAGTCAATAACTTTGAATGAAACCTAGTTTAATTAGATTAGTTAGACCACGTCGCCCAGAACGTACCGCGTCACCTATATTACCACCCATACAATTATATAGAGCTATATTAAGAGCACATTTGTATAAATTACCGAAAGATCTTAGATATCTTGGTGATAGTTATGTGAAGAAAGAATTTAAAGATCATAAAAAGATCGATAATCCATTACACATCATTGGATTCCTTACTGAATGGCAGGGCTATCTTAAACAAATAGACGACGGGAAATATTTACAAAACAAATTAACTAAACAAGATTTAGAAAAAATGTCAGAAGAACAAGTTGGTCAATTATATGAATTAATGCAAGCAACGAAAAAAATCGGTGAACAAAGTGTCTAAATTTATATATATTTATAATCCCTTACCATAATTACCAGATGTGAAGAAATCAAAAATAATTTGTACAATTTTTTCTAAACTTTCTAACCATGCTTTCAATTGTTGATTAACTTTTTCTTGATCAGCACCTAATTTTTCAAAAAAATCTTTTCTATAAGGACAAGCTTTCATAGCTAATTTGAAAATTGGTTTAACTAACATACCATGATATTTAGATAATGTTTTTGAGTAAGCATCTGTGAATGTTGTAGTTAATTCCTTAGCTGAATCATCAATTGTTTCTCTCATTGCTTGTGCAGTGAATTGTAAACCTCTACTTAACCATAACAAACCTTGAGTTGCAGTTTTGGTTTTTGTATTACATTCACCGAATATCAAGTCTTGCAAAGTGCTTGAGCCTAAAGGATCTTGTAATAATTTGGTTCTAATTTTGGTTATATTACCTGTCATATCTGATTTAACAACTGTAAATGCTGAACTACCTAATAAATCAAATAATTTAACTAATGATTCACTAGCTTCTAAGAAATCAGCAGTATCAATTTTATTATCATCGGTGACTTTGACGTCACTAAATGATCTTTTCATCTCATCAAAGAATGTAGACATTTTGGGGGTAGTTTGTTGATAATTTTTTGAAATTTTTTGAAATTTTTTGAAATTTTCACGCGTTGATTAGCTTCTGGAATCAACAGGTTGAAAGAATGAAAAAAAAAAAAAAGAAAAACAACAGAATAAGAAAATAGTTTGAAACTACAACAATGCATTGGTAATTACAAGAACACACCAAGCGATTTAATAGATACCTTCAATAATATATTTGAGAACTGAATGACGATCAGAGAAAGGGGTCTGGAGAATGACGATCAGAGAAAGGGGTCTGGAGAATGACGATCAGAGAAAGGGGTCTGGAGAATGACGATCAGAGAAAGGGGTTTCTCCAGAAGATCTTCAAGAATGCCTATCGCTTTTTATAATTAAGCATATAAGGCAGTTTCGTAATCTCTAAATAAGAATCCACAACATTAAATAGGATAGTTATTTATTAGGTTCATTGTGGTATTTCCCTCTGTATGGTTCTAAAATGACCGTTAAGGAACCACCATATACACGACCAGCATATAGAATTATACGAGATAAACAAATGATACACTTTTAATAAAGTGAATGTGGTCCATAAAGTTTTGTTATTATACTCTCATTATTGTATATTGTTCATCATAAACCATAGCTGAATAATCTCATTGCTCTAGTTGAGTTGCCCATTTAACACACTTTTTTTTATTCTGTGATAATATTTGAATACCCGATTCTTTTTCTTCCTTTTTCTGAGTTTTAAACATTCTAATTATTGCCAATTTGGAAGCTTCATCATTAGTTGGAATTTGTACGACTTCATTTTCATGTTCTGGGAATGGGAAATCCTCACCACTTGATCCATTTAATTCAGTGCCATATTTCGTAGCATCATTAATTAGTCCAGTAGAACTTTCAATTAAAAAGAATGTCGACTCTCGATTATTAAATGAAGATTTTGATGGTTTTAATTTCAAATTTGGATGAAAGTTGGGTGTTCTTGTTTTCTTTGGTGATGGAATCGGGGTATTATTATTCAAAGGTTTCAATATTTGTGGAGGATTTTTTTTCCTTCTTTTGACATTAGTTTTATTATTGATGGTATTATTTTCTTTATTATTATTATTACTAAAATAATCGTTTAAATCCAGTCGGATCAATTCAGGTGATTGATTATTAGATTTGAATCGTCCTTTAAACACTCTTGTTCTTACAGCATCATCCAATTCATACCCACATGCTTCTAATTCCTTCTGTTTCAATTCGTTCACCATCTTCCAAACTTTGTCATTATTCAATCGTTTAGTCCTTTGTGAACGCAATTTATTGGTGACTTGGAATAATTCATTAGTTATAGAATTAGTATTTGAATAATCGGGAGGTAACAATATCCTCGATTTAGGTATTATATTGAAGTCGATCTCGTTATCTGACATATTTGATATTTGTTTGTGATTGATTAATTTTTGATCTTTTATTTATTTATTTATTTTTTTCCCATCTTTTTTTTTTCTTCTGTTGTTTACAAATTTCTCAAATAGGATTGAATGAGACCTCCACCTAATTCATTACATGAATATCTTTATAGGAAATTGATCGACTCTCCTAGGTTTAATAATTGGGTAAGAAAGATACATGCTAGAATTAATAGGATTCCATACGAGGAATATCCAGATATGGCAAACTTGAAAGAATTCGATAAGCATAGTTATAAACCAACGAGATTGCAAAAGTTGAACGCATTTAGGAGAATATGGATAGAGGAAATTAAGGATACTTTTAGAATATGGTGAAGGAATAGAAAATATCAAATATCAAATATCAAATATCAAATATCAATTTCATTTATGGAGTGGTTGTAATCACACATCTTAACCCGGCTATTGTGTGAAGCAACACAAGATTTTGTACTTATTATATCAACTATGAAATGTTTATCTATTGTCACTTATCAACCACATTTCACATTTCACATCGAACAATAACGAATCAAGAAATCTACCACAACACAAGGTTACTACAACTTGTAACTTTATATTGGTAATAACCAAACTTATCAACATCGTCGTGCTCAATTGATAAAATATACAAATTAACAATTTCTTACGATCCTTTTTTTTTTTTTTTTTTTCTTTTCTTTTCTTTTCTTTTTAAATTATCTTATCTGAAATGAACTTTTTAAGAAAGTTTTTAGGCACTACTCGAACCGATGAAATTGTATCGATTCCAAGCGGTAAATTGTTTCTAACAAGATCTAAGCAATCTCCAAAGGGTTCAATCGAATGCTTATACAATGATGCATTGGCTTCTATAAAACAAACAACAAGACCGTTTTATTATCAATTGTGCATAACTAGAATTTATCAAGAAGGTGAAGCTGAATTATACGATCAAGAAGATTCAGAATATGAAGATGATGAAGAGGAAGAAACTAGTATTACTTCAGACGATTCAAATAGAAAATCAAAGGAAGAATGGGTATTTACCATAACTGAAGAACTTAATATTTACAAATTTGTTAAACAAAATGGTTCAATAATTATTGCATGGAAAGATTTAAATGGTGACCTTGGCGATAAATTTGAATTTAGAATCGATGAAGATGTTCGTAAAAGCGATATTGATCAATTTGTCAAGACTATTTATAAATGTCTTTATGAAAATAAATACCGTCAAAGCTCAATGACTGTATCTGATCAAGAATTGGAACAATTTGAATATGATCCAAGAATTGAATTCAATTCATTTGATGATTTAAATTATGACCCTGATACCGAGGAAGAAGAAGAAGAAGAAGAAGAGGAAGAAGAGGAGGATGAAGAAGAAGAAGAGAAAGAAGAAGTTGTGATATTAGATGAAGACGAAGAAGATCCTGTGGTAGTAGGTAATAAAGCTGCTATAAATGAAGCCCAAGAAGAAGAAATTCCCCAGGGAGAAGTTGTTTATCAATTAGATAAAGCTGATTTACATTTATACAACTCCGAAACAGGTACATTTTTACCAAAAAGTAATGAAGCAAATTTGAAATTAATAAAATTATCAAAATTTGAATATACTTTATTTATCAATGATAAAGATTTTAAAATCAATTCACCAATAAGTAAAAATATGACACCTACTTTTAATTATCAACATACATCATTTATATTTAATGTTTTTAAATATGATTTAGATCCAGTCATTGCAAATTCTTATTTAATCAAATTTGATTCATTTAATGAATTGACTAAATTTCAAAATAAATTTTTATCCGTAATGTATGAAACTTTAAATCAAAAAGAATTAGATCAAGATAAGGATGAGTATTTTGTAGATGCATTTTCCGGTCTAGAGATTAAAGACGAAGAAAAAACAACAGACTCAGACTCAGAATCACAATCAGAATCAGAAATGCCAGATAAAGAATCAAATTATGAGTTTGATTCAAAAGATAAAAATAAAAATTTAGCAATTGGATTTAAAAATAGATCATATGTTTCAAGGGGTAATAAATTGGGTGTTTTTGGAGAAGGCGATGATAGTGAATTAAATTATAAAACTACAATCACAAATATAGCTGATCTTGAAGGTAAATCATTTGATCCCGAGAAATTACTATTACATCAACAAGATCAATATATGCTAATGACAAAACCAAACGAAAAGAATAAACTATTTAAAATGGATTTAAATCGAGGCTCAATAATTGAAGAATGGGATACAAATCTACCAGTTGTCAATTTTGGTCCAAACTCAAAATTTGCACAATTAACCGATGAACAAGTATTAATTGGTGTTTCACAAAATGCATTATTCAATATTGATCCAAGAGTACAAGGGAACAAAATTGTAAATGAAAAAAGTTATAAAACTAAAAATAATGATTTTCAAACGTTGACAACAACTCAAAGTGGTTATATTGCAATAGGGTCGGGTAAAGGTGATATACGATTATATGATAAATTGGGAATAAAGGCAAAGACTGCATTGCCATCCTTGGGTGATGCTATAATTGGTTTAGATGTCTCTAAAGATGGCAAATTCATACTTGCAACTTGTAAAGAATATCTTTTATTAATTGATACTACAATACGTGATGGTAATAATCAAGGTAAGAGTGGATTTACAAATTATTTCAATAAGGATAAAAAACCAATACCAAGAATGTTATCGTTAAAACCCGAACATGAAGCATTTATTGTCCGAGAAAATAATAAACCAATCGAGTTTACTCATGCTTATTTCAATATCGGTTTGAAATCTCAAGAAACTACAATTGTAACTTCAATTGGTAACTATATCATTACTTGGTCGTTGAAAAAAATCATGAGTGGTAAGAAAGATTCGTATATTGTTAAAAGGTATAAACAAGATATCATAGCAGAGAATTTCAAATTTGAGTCGAATAATATCATAATGGCTTCGAAAGATGATGTACTGATGATAGATAAGGGTAGTTTAACAAACCCAAGGAAAATATTTAATTAATACCCATTCATTTAATATATAAAATAAAAAAAAAAAAAATACTTAATATCTAATTGCAATATTGAGAAGGAGTCCTATTATCTTTTCTTCATTTAAAACTCTGCCAATACGATTAGTGTTGAAACAACAATTACATTTGTATAAAACAGAATAATTTTTTATTTTGTTTACAAAATCCAAATCTGCAAAATATCAAAATTAATTTGGAATAAATGCTACCAAATACTTTAATTTACAATTGCAGGATAATAGCTTTATTATAAGATTTTATTAATAGACCGATACTTACAAATCATATACATCTTATGGAAAACGATGTAGAACTCATCAAAGAAAATCATCAACCCAATTAAGCGTAATATCAAATTAAAAGTCGTATTCAATCGGTCAATCTAAAAACAATCTTGATATTATTTAAGAAATAAAAACAATAGTCAAAAGCCAAAGAAAAGGAAAAATGAATGATTGAAAACAAATCATACACATCTTATGGAAACGATGCAGAACTCATCAAAGAAAATCATGAACCCAATTAAGCGTAATATCAAATTAAAAGTCGTATTCAATCGGTCAATCCAAAAACAATCTTGATATTATTTAAGAAATAAAAACAATAGTCAAAAGCCAAAGAAAAGGAAAAATGAATGATTGAAAAAAAGTATAAAAGCAATATTAATCTCAGTTAAAAATAACATAGATTCCTCTGTAGAGACCAGAAAGATTGTATGGTTTTACAGTTTTCCACAAGTGTTGCATATGACTGATTAATTCAATTTTAGAATTGGTAGATTTTCTATATTTAGTTGGCGTAGAATCATCATTTAACGATTTGTTTTGTAATATTTACGTTTAATGGTTTTTTTATCTTGGGATAAATGTATATCCAGGTTGATTTGGCTGCAAACCTATATCTCCCCAAAGATTCAGTCTACAATATATGCTCACCCAACAAGATTGGAAAAAGGTTTGGAAAACACTAAAACAACTAAAAAACAACCATCCAGGACAAATGGAAGAGCTACATCGTTTCCATCTAGGTCATAGAATTGAAAATACATCCACAAAACTCCATAGTACAACAACCTGATCGTCCGAACAAAGGCAGCACAAATTGCTTATTCTGTTTAAAACAAAACCCAACTTTTGTACATATTTATCAGAATTGTAGAATATCAAAACTAATTTGGAATAAATTTTATTCAACACATAGATTTACAATAGCAGGAATAATTGCTGCCCATGATTTTCCAACAGGTTTTTATCAGAGAATAGACCGATAAAAAAAAAAAAAAAAAATGGCTGCAATATATTGCATTTATTTTGCAATGGCTGCAATATATTGCATTTATTTTGCAAAATTGGAAAATTTTCCCATCTTTATACAAAATATAAGACACGAAGAAAACTTTTTTTGTTTGCAAAGCTTCATTGAAACTCCTCTGTAATGCTTGTTAGTATCTATACCATAAAAATCACACCGACAAAGGTTATATTTTGTTTCTTCATGTTATGTTTAAAATAATTTTTTTTTTGTTCTTATTTTTCGTATACATTAAGTTAAATCACTACCGTAAAAAACCACCAATACTTAAATGAAGGCTATATCGAAAAGCAATGTGCACTAAATAATAAAATGAAAAAGCTAATGAAAATCTCTGTTCTTTTAATTCTAAGAAAACAAAAAATTGAACCAAAATGATACTCTTTTATTTTGTTTTTTTCTTTTCTAACATTTTGTCAATTTAGTTCTATACATATATGCACTTATATCCTAAACCTAGCTCCTTCTCTTTTGTCAAACGGAAACTAAATATTTGTTTTGAGTCTAAACTCTTCTCGGATAATTATTTTAATATATTAAATTTCATTTAGCTTGAGTTTGTTTGAAAAAAAGATGTCCAATTATTCAATTGCATTTCGCAAAGAATTATCTAGATTGAAAAATTTAAAACTAGGTGTC
>JAJMBM010000040.1:36942-53629 GCA_030565325.1 Insectozyma coleopterorum
TGAGTCTAAACTCTTCTCGGATAATTATTTTAATATATTAAATTTCATTTAGCTTGAGTTTGTTTGAAAAAAAGATGTCCAATTATTCAATTGCATTTCGCAAAGAATTATCTAGATTGAAAAATTTAAAACTAGGTGTCTATTAAATGAATGCATATTTCATAATGTTTGCTAATTTCCTCTTTTTTTTTTTTTTTTTTATTAGGTAAAACTATACAATCTAGTGTCTACAGAAAAACCTACCCCAGTCTTAGCTGAGATTATTATTGTTTTCATTGTTTTTCAACCATTTATTTTTCCCGCTTTTCTTTGGTTTTTGACTATTGTTGTTACTTCTTAATTATATCAAAATCGTTATTGCATTGACCGATTGAATAAGGTTTTGAATTTGATTACGTTTAATTGGGTTCGTAACCTTCTTTGACGAGTTCCGTCGTCGTTTCCATAAGGTGTATATTACTTGTAGGTATCGGTCTATTCTCTGATAAAAACCTGTTGGAAAATCACGAGTAGCCATTATTCCTCCTCTATTTTTTTGTTTTAACTTGAGATTAACAATCTTCAAGAGTTTACTTATTATGTTCCTAGACAGACATGTTTCATTAGTTTAAACAAGATTACATAAAAAGGGGTGATAAAAAAGTGTCTCCACTGGCTTATGAATTAGATGTACAACAGTTGTCAATTTTATTTTGCAATTGCAACATTTTATATTATGTAATAAATTTATAAACTATGACGTATGAATATTACACAAAATATCCAAACTCCACCACCACCCCCACCACCCCCACCTCCTCCACGAACCATTCCGTTAGTTGCTTGTCAAAAATCAAACGATATCGGAGTCGTATCAAATAGGAATAGCTCTGAATAGGGAATTTAATAAACCATCCAACAAGTTAATCAATAACAGTGTAGATATCATATAGATATAGAATGTTATATCTTCCCGTGCACGGAGAAAATCGTACACCTCAACCACAGTATAATAATGTATAATCTTCCCGAAGCAGTATTTATAACACAAGATGAAAGAAAAAAAAAAAAAAATAAAATAAAAGAAAAAGAAACTTTGATCGATTAACATTAGCTTATAATCATACCTTAAAAATATCAATAAAATTTACAGGTTACAAAGGCGGTCATCGATTATATTAAAAAGCTATATATAACAACACGTTACTTATTATATTCTATATATATATATATATCCAATCTTTCTTTTTGATATTTTTATTTGTTCATTTTATATTTCATCAATACAATCGTTTTACTTTATCATTACAATGGATTCATCTTCTTATTCCTACGACAATATTGTACCCAATTTCAGATTAGATGGTACATTGGTCATATTAACAGGTGGTTCTGGCGGTTTAGCTTCGGTGGTTGCAAGAGCTTTATTAGCGCAGGGGGCCGAAATTGCATTGATCGATATGAATTTAGAAAGAACTCAGCAATCGGCAAAGGATATATTGACCTGGGGTGAAGAACAATTGAAAGGTGCTAGAGAATCCCCTATTGGACAAGTTTCAGCTTGGAGTTGTAACATTGGAGATTCAGACAATGTCGAATTAACTTTTCGTGCAATTAATGATCATCATACTAAAATTGCAACCGTTTTAATAAATTGTGCTGGTTATGCCGAAAATTTCCCTGCTGAAGAATATCCACCAACAAATGCAGAAAATATAATGAAAGTTAATGGATTAGGTGCTTTCTACGTATCACAATCATTTGCAAGACCTTTAATACAGAATAACCTCAAGGGTTCAATTATATTGATCGGTTCAATGTCCGGTACCATAGTTAATGATCCACAACCTCAATGTATGTATAATATGTCAAAGGCCGGTGTCATACATTTAGTAAGATCGTTGGCTTGTGAATGGGCTAAATATAATATCAGAGTTAACACTTTATCGCCAGGTTATATATTAACTCCATTAACTAAAAATGTCATTGGTACTCATTCTGAATTGAAAAATCAATGGGAATCAAAAATCCCATTAAAAAGAATGGCAGAACCAAAAGAGTTTGTTGGTTCGATTTTATATCTAGCATCAGAGTCAGCTTCAAGTTATACTACAGGTCATAATTTAGTTGTTGATGGCGGTTATGAATGTTGGTAGAATACACATGTACCTCAAGTATGTTTCTCTGACTTTGTAAAAAACCTTTTTCAGTAGATTCAAGCTTTCAAACAAGCCCATTGGTAACTACCAGTACCAACCACCAATAAAATTGCTATGATAACTCGTACAAGGTTCAACCAAAAATGAACATCCGAAAAATTTAACAAATAGGAAATGCTATCTTTTGATGTTCTTTATGTGATCATACACTAAATCTGGTTTTATCTATTGTGATTCTGCTAACATCTAAGCTCCCTTACCGATAATATGGTAACTAAACTAACTAATTCTCATATTTACATTTTTCAAATAAAGTGCGTGCGTTCGATAACTATTTGTTATAATTAGAACATTTGTTGCACAAAACTAAAAGTGGAGATCTGACATATTTAGATCTTTAAATTAATGATATGTCTGGAAGAAAAACACTTGATAATTATATGACAAGTTAGTGTTTTGTTTGATGTAAGGAAAACTTATAACATCTTTGCTGAATTATTTTTTAATTGTTGTTTAAACGTGTTGCAATTGTTATTATTTTTATTACCATTTTAAAAAAATATCATTAGCTACCATATAAAGAATATAATGATGATGATTTTCTGTCAAAACCTAAACTGTCACTGCGTAAAAGTTACAGTATCCGCTGCTAAATAACAGACAAAAACAATATATATCTATCTTTGAATATTAGATGAATACTGTGAACAGTTTTTGATGATTTCGGTTTAATTCGAAAATATTTTTGGACGCCACTACTCTTCCTTTTAATGAAATTGATATGAATCACAGAACATTAACTTCTAAGTTATAATCCACCTTACAATCTTGGATCAGAAATGTAATAATACTGGCAAGTATAAGTTTTGAAAATTCAAATAAATTGAATATAACAAAACACTTTTGATATTATCTGTATCATAGTCGAATCAGACAAGGAAAGAAGAAACTGAATTTCATCATTTCAAGATTGTATGGTAATAATTTTTCAAATATAACATTCGTTTAGTATTTCAATTTTAATTCTTATTTGAAAATATTCTTCTGTGAAATTTACGAGAAAGTGTGTATTATAAGTATAGCCGAACCAAGTGAGGCATCATATACCTAACAGAGACCTCTCATTATAATTATAAGAATCTGTATGTGTATAATAATTTAAACAGTTTATTAACTTTAATACTATTGTTCATAAGTCAAATAGCAAGAGCTAAAGGAGTTAAACATAGTTATATATATGTATGATAGTGAGGATTTATAAGATACAATAATACTATCCAAGTCATATGAGGAGTCTATGTAATAGAGAACTCACAAAATCAAAAAGGTCTAAATTCGAAGCGATTCTATTAATTTGGGTATACAAACACTTTAAAAACTATAAATAAAGATTGACAATTTCCAGTTTCAATTTTCCTCTCCTTGTGATTAATCAAGTAAAAAGTAGATATGAAGGCCAGTATACGCAATGTTGGCACTATTAGAAATTATTGAATTAAATCAAGTAATCTATTTACATAATATGGAGTATTCCATCTTATTAAATTGTTAACCACTTGCTCAATTTATTTATTACAAATAATCACCGGCAATATTTCAAGTAAGTTTATAAATAAATAAACCAATTGACATTTTATAATAGGATTCGTTTCACTAGGCCAACTCTTGTTGAAGATTATAGTTAACATTAGTCGATTTTGAATTGTCAAACAACTATTTTTGATTGAACTAGAACATGTAGTTTAAGATTTAAACCATATAAAATTTAAAATAGAACAACAATCGACTTTCAATTTTAGTCGAAATTAATTAGAACCCAACACCAATTCAGCAAGAATGTTTATTCCTACAACATTGAAAAGATAAGGTTGTGTGTAAACTTATCATATAATTTGGAACAAGTAATTTTTTAGAGTAACCAATGCTTGTATCAGAGCCCTAATGTCAAAGCCCCATGACTTCCAATCAGAGTAAGCAGTGCTTGCATCAGAGCCCCAATGTTAACGCCCCATGACTTCCCAAAAAAAAAAAAAAAAAGAATTAATCACGTTTCTATCAGATTTTTTTGCACTCGATATTAATTCTATTATTTTCTTTGCCAGCAATTGGTTACAAATATTTTTATATAATTGTTACAAGCCATTAATTTAATCTCACGTCAAAGTTTAATTAATGAACAATTTTATCTATGAGTTACAAAATTTATCAATAATCGTAAATCCTTCATTGCATTCAAAATCGCGAAACTCCAATTACGAAATCAAACACAATCACGAAATCTGATTAATTTATAAAGTGTTGTTTTGAATCTTGATGATTTTTCTCTATTTTTGTTTCACGTGAATTGACTCATCTTGAGATTTTTTAGTAAATTTAAAAGAGACGAATTGCCGAAATGGGCATTGACTTTGGTGAAATGAAATGGAGCCCCCGCCTTGAAACCAAACTTATTTCTGCATAATAATTACTTTCCACATACTGCACATAATAATAAAATTAATTAATTTCCATCTTATAATACTGCCGATGATCATTTATAATATCTTCATCCTTCGATGGACCCCTAATATATATTTCTCAAGTGCTTTTTTGATCGACATTTCAACCGGAAAGAAATCCATTTATTAATAAACATGACTTGTAAAACAAAGACTTGAAATTGCAAAATTGATAAAGTACACTCTATTTTTTTTCTACAATCTCTTTCCAATGAAACGTTTAATCATATTCTCTGTTTGTTTTGAAAATTAATAAAGCTACATTCAACAACAACAACAACAACAACAACAACAACAACACGAAAACGTACCATATACCAGAATATTTAAAAAGAAAATTTTTCACCGTTTTGTGACCTTGCAATAAGTTGGTAACAATGTTGTCGATTGCTCTTAATTTGGCAATTGGCTTTCTGTATTGAGACAAATAAGCGCTGGTGCATGCAAACAAATTGCAAAAATTTCTTTTAAAATTGGTTCTCTTTTCATCTAATTTTTCACATTATCAACCAACAATGCCTCTTTTTTTTATAGTTGGAAAAAAAGCCTATATAATGGATTGAATTCCCAAGTATTGTAAAATTTTTTTTTTTTTCTTTCTTCAATCCAACTTACTTTTATTCATTCGCTTAATATATTTATAATGAAATTCTCAACTATTGCTTTATTATCAGCTGTCACTGGTTCATCAGTCGCTTCATACGTTAACGGTACCGTTACTGACATCGCTACCACTGTTGTCACCATCACTTCATGTGAAGAAAACAAATGTACTGAAACCGCTGTTACCACCGGTTTAACCACCATCACTGAATTAGAAACCACTTACACTACTTACTGTCCAATAAGTACTGAAGAAGCTCCAGTTGCTCAAAACTCAACCGTTGCTGCTGAATCATCATCAACTGTTGCTGCTGAATCAACCCACGCTAACGTCACCGCTGTCGAAGGTGCTGCTGGTAAAGTTGCTGTTGGTGGTGTTGCTGGTTTAGCTTTAATTGCTGCTTTAATCTAAATTTAGATTTTATTTAATACACATTAGATTAATTAATAATGGCTTATTGTAGATTTACTCAAAAACTCTATGGCTCTCGATTTGTGTCCTAAAGCTTTTATCCTCGGTTTTGAAGGAAGGCTTTTGGTTTAAGGTTCAATAGAAAACTTTGCTTTTGTAATCTCCATCATACACCACCACCACGTGACGAGACTTTTCAAATTATCACATGATGAATACTTTATATGAACTTGCATATAATTTATTTAAATTATATTTAATTACAAGCTAATCTATATACAAGTCTGTTAGGAAGTCAAGTTGTACATACTTTTGGATATATATTAAATCTTTCTATATAATAAAATATATGCATTTTTGATTTTATTTTCTTCTTGTGTTCCACCATTCATCACTTCATCCTCTTTGATTTGTTTTATTATTGTATCGTCAATTCTATACCAATTTTCATTAGTTTGAATGTCACTGGTATAATGGCCAGCATCAGCACTGGACCCATGGTGGTAAACCACAGATATCAATTCATATTCTATATCTTGTTGAATTGATAATATTTCTTTTGGTATAATTAATGTATTATTATAATTAATCTTCTTTTTAAGCTTTTCAATTCCAACATCTTCATAGCTAAATCTTTTTAAATGTATTATTAAAATGTTTGGTAATTTTTCTATAAATGTTTGTTTTTTAACTTGAATCTCTTTATTATTATTTTTATAATTTATATTTTCCAATTCATTTAAATGTATTAACGCATCCTCAATACTTGTGGATTTAGAAATATCCAACTGGACATGTTGAAAAGGATCTAAATTAATACTTTTACTTGATTTTGTGATTGATAAAACCGATTTAAATTCACCACCAAATATCATATTTAATGGGGTTGGTTCAATTTCAATTTTTGTTATATTTTTTTTACACGCAACCTGTTCCCATTCATCTTCATCTTGCTTTTTTATACGTTTTAAAGTTGAAGTTATATTGAATTTAAATTTTTCTTGATCATTTTTTTGCTTGTATGAATCTATTAAATTATCAATTTCGTGTTGATTGAGTGATTTCATCGATTGTAAAAATTCCTCATTTAATGCATCTAAATAATAACCTAAAAATTCTTCAGCATCTTCTTGTTGACCCCATTTTAAATGGTTAAAATTTTTATGATGAGATAATGACGAGTAAAATGTTTCTGTTGATATTGGTTTGGTTTCATTGTTGCAATATTCGTTGAATAATTGTATTGTTGCATCTAATAATGGATGAGGACTAGTACTTAAATTTCCAATTGATTTTGTATCAATTATTTTAATTAATCTATTAAATGGTTGGCAATATAATAATATTTGTAAAATTGAATTCATAAAACATATATTTCCAGTATTGGTTAATCCTCTTGGTTTAGATTGATAGATTGGTAATTCATCATTGAATATATTGTAATGTGAATCATACATTATTTTTAATAATAATATACCTAATGTTTGGTTTGATTCGTTTTGTAAGTTAAATTCTTGATCCGTTTCCACTGCTGGTGATGATTCTATTATCAATGGTTTAGTTTTATTGAATTTTTTAGGTTGTGGAGCTGCTGAACTTTGTAAGAATGATGCCCAATTTTGATTCGGGTTGGTAGCAGCAATTGGTTTTGGTAGTTCCGGTTCTTCTTTTGTAATAGTCATTGAGTCTTGATTAAAATCTATCACTTTCATTAAATTTGTATTTATTAGAATTTCATTATCATTGATATTTATATGAAGTGCCGGTTTGGTTCTTGCTTTGTATGATTGCAAGAAATCATGCTTATCACAATTTATAAAATAAGGGATTGATTCTGTTGTTTTCTCTTCTTCTGATAGTATTTCAGAAGTGTTTCTGTGATGACTTAGGGCTTGTGCTTCTGATTTTACCAGTGACTGGGGAGGCTGTGGTGGTGGTGATTGAGTACGCAATGGGTGCTGTTGATTTTGTACCGGTTGAGGTGTAGTTTGTACTTGTTGAGGTGGAGGTTGTTGAGTTTGAATTGGTTGAGGTTGCTGTATTGGCTGATGCTGATGCTGATGATGTTGCGGTTGCGGTTGCGGTTGTGGTTGTGGCTGTGGCTGTGGTTGGTGTTGTTGCACTGGCACCGGGTATTGCATATATGGATTGTATATCACTGGTTGTGTGAATGGCTGGGTGTAGTATATATAAGGAGGTTGGTGTAAATGAGGTGGGTAAAATGGTGGATAATAAGATTGTTGAATCATAGGGTGGGAGCTCGGCGAGAAGCTATCAGCATCGACACGAAAACGTGAAGATCCAGGATTGGTAGAAGAGGTAGACATTAATGCTATCTAAAATAAAACAAAGTGTCAAATGTGATATTGAATATTTTAGTAAAGTTTTAAATTTTGTAAAAATTTTGGTTCGTTCGAAAAATCAACAGAAAAATTTCATACACATCTAAACATCAATACTGAAGCGATTTATAGATGAAAAATCTACAAAATCAATCATATGAAAGTGATAACGGGTCCCATGGAGAATATACTGGTCATTAGTCGGGTCAAATTGTGTTACGATAAGCAAATTGAGTATTTAAGAAGATAAGATATAAGAATTGGATGTGGTGGTGGTGGTGGTGGTGGTGGAGAAAAATAGATTGATCAAGTGTTGCGTGACTCATAGACGATAATTTAATTTGTTCGATAATTTTTGTAAAAAAAGTTATGTTTTCATATATCAGATAAGAATGGTATGATGTGACGTTCTATTAAAGAAGGCAATGTAGGGAAGTTAAATACTACTATTGAATTTCATTAAAGATTTACAGCTATTTTATATTTCGAATTTAACCATTTGACGAATATTGTATCAAATAGATTTATATCTGATGTCTACTCGTGTGTAAATTACTACCAATTCAAGTGTGAAAATTTTGATTTTTCCATGGATGAATTATTCCAACAAAGTTATAGGCACCGGAAAGAAAACGGACAAAGTGTGTCTTTATTGAAATTTGTTAATTTTCCCTTTACATGTTGTTGACCCCGTTGATACCAATATCATCAATTTTTTTTACATTGATTATTCACATATATCAAAACTGTTAATAAATGATGACAAATTGGTTTCAAATTTTGAAATTGTCTTGTCTTACATTCGACAAGTAAATTCGTAGTCAATTTCATCTCATTGTTATAAGATTCTTGAAATTCATAACAATTACAATACCAATTATCCAAATCTACTTCAACTGGATCTTGTAAGTTATTTATCGGATGATAATCGCCATTAATCAATCTATCATCATTAACAATTAATCCCAATTTCCCAAGCAACAATTCTTTGTTATTTTTAACCAATGGGTGAACAATATATACACCATCTTGTAGTTGAATTTCGGAGTTGAAATATAATTCTAATGCTTTAAAGTATACTTTTCCAAACATTATAGATAACACTAACGATTTATCTTTATCAACCGTGACATGGGTAATCGTCCTATCCACATTCAATTCTTCCAATTGCTTTCTCAATGATTCATCTAAAATCTCCAAAAGGATGTTGTATATCGATTCATGTTTTATAAGGTTAGTAAAATCAAGCATATTATCTCTCTTAACACGTGATCGTATTAAAAGGTTCATCTTAATTTTTTTTGTTAACCAAAAGTAAAAAAGCTTTCAAAAAAAAAATGGACTGGTTACAGCAATTACCACAACAATTGCAAGATCAAATAAAATCAATTATATCAAAAGATGAATCAGCAGTAGACGTGTTCAATAGTCTTTATGAACACATCACCGACGAGTCTGCACCAAAAAGACGTAAATTAGATGACGAAGAAGACGATGAATCAATTGATCCAAATACAATAATATTTGAAATTGATCAAATCAGTATATTTAGTCCCATTAGAAAAAGAATGAACCTTGTATTTCATTTAATTGAAGATAACCCTAGTCCTGTATTGTCAATTGTAAATCCAAGTAATAATATACCAGAATTGTCATTTTTAAATTTAAAACAACTGATTAAATTGTGCTTAATATTGCCGATCTTGGGCAATTCAACAAACCCACAAAAGAAAAGTATATCGTTGTTATGCTTCTGGATAAACGATGATCAAAAAGATCCAATTATATGTCAATTGAATTTGGACTTGATTAAAAAACAAATGTTGAAAAATAATAAATTACCTTCAAATATTGATCAACAATTTGATTGTCCGAAAGATTCGGTAATTTTAAATCCAATACAGGAAAGAATATTAGATTATTTAAAAAGACAATTCAAATTATGTGATGTTAATTTAGTAAATTATTTACCTTCACCAACTATTTTTAAAAATAATTTTCTTACAAATAATGATTTTGCAATTGTATTAGCAGATAATGGTAATTCAAAACCTTCAATTATAATGGTTGAATGTCATAAAGGTGCAAAGGACGGAGTTCTAATATTATTGGAAAAAAATCAATACAATCCTTCATATTTAATATTTGCATTTAAAAAACCAATTTTAGTATTTGAAACAACAAAAGTTTTAAAAGCAAGTTATTCTAATATTACAAGCTCAACCTTTAATCTAAATGTATCAGTTTTGAATGATCGCAATGAACATAGATCAATAGAGTTTAGTATGATTGATCAAAAATTCTTCCAATACATTGATAGTTTTATAAAAGAACATAATATAAGTGATGATTCATATAATGAAAGTTTAAAGGAACAAGAAAATGGTAAGAAAAAGGAAGAGGGGGGTGATGAAGAAGAAGAAGAGGAAGATGAAGATTTTAAACAAGAAAGTGAAAGTGACGTTGCTGAAGAATATGATAGTAATGCAGGCGAAGAAGAAGAACAAGAAGAAGAAGAAGAGGAAGTATTTACTAAGAATGCAGAAGCTGTTTAAACGTGTATATATATTATCTTAATGGTTTACTCCATTCATCGTAATATTTGAAAAACCAACCTCTATCTTGTGGTTTGAATATACGATCATCTTCTTTCTTCAAATCGTCATAGAATTCAATTTCCTCTTCTCTCTGTTGTCTCAATTGTAATAATCTTCTCTGTAATAAATTTGATGTTCGGTTTAATTGTGGTTCAACTGCAAATATATAAATACCAATTGATGTACCAATAAATATACCATAGCCAGCTACTTTGCTTGAAAATCTGGGTGGACTACCAGCTATCCCACATTGTATGAATCGAGTAGATGCTCCCCAAAGGGCACTATATAATAAACCACTTATCGTAGGCATTGTTTGATAAATATATGATTTTTTTTTTTTTTTTTTTCCACTTTTTAATTGGTTGCGAATGATTAATTTTTTCAAAGGTCACCCCAGTAAATATTTGTTACCAGTCAATGAGATAACTGAAGCTTACAAAAAAATATTAAGTAAAGAGTATGATGAATATGATCTAGATTCTGAGAACCAACATCCATTACAGTACGGGACAGACCCAGGCAATTTAGAAATCAGAAATGATATCTGCAATTGGATGAATAAGAAATTTGAATTCAAAAGTAATCCTGATTGTATAAACTTGACAGCTGGAGCTTCTTATGGGATTGCAAATATATTAGCCAGTGTCACGTCCCCACAAGTTACGAAAAGAGCATTTGTCGTCACACCCACTTATTTCCTAATCAATAACGTATTTCAAGATTTTAATTTGGAAACCACTGCAATAGATGAAGTGAAAAATGGAATTGATTTAAAGGCATTGGAAGAGAAATTAATAGAATATTCAAAAGGATTGGACCCTGAACCAATTAATATATTTCAAGATCCAAGAGGTGAACGAAAATTGTATAGATTTGTATTTTATATGGTACCCACTTTTTCAAATCCCAGTGGACAAACATATTCAATTGAAAATAGAATGGAATTAATTAAAATAGCAAGAAAGTATGATTTGTTAATAATAAGTGATGATGTTTATGAATTTTTAAATTATACAGGAGAAAAACCTTTACCAAGATTAAACCATTTAGATGATAATACACCTTTTAAATACGGCAATACTATATCAAATGCCACTTTTTCAAAAATTATAGCACCGGGTTTACGGGTGGGTTGGCAAGAGACACCAACTCCTTATTTAGCCCAACAATTGGCAATAACTGGAGCAAACAGATCAGGCGGAACACCAAATCAATTGTCTACATTTGTAGTGCAAGAAATGATAAAATCAGGAAAGTTGGATGAAATAATAGATATGTTTAAAAAAGTTTATAGTGAAAGAGCAAGAATTTTAACTGAATCAATAATGAAATATATTCCAGATGCTGAGATTCATGGTGGTGGCGATGGCGGCTATTTTTTCTGGATTAAAACGAAATGTAATAATCAAGTAGTGAAGGATGTATTACTTGCAAGTGGTGATAATTTTGAAGTTATCGGAGATTCAAGAAGTTGGGGCACTCATTATAATAGACTTTCCATTAGTTTTCTATCTAGTGAAGAAATTGAACAAGGAATAAAATTATGGGGAGAAGCGATAAAATTTTCATCACAAAAATATGAATGATTGGTCTTTCACAATCAATACAATACAAATATCTGGGTTAACTACAATATCTTATATATTTGATATATTGTTTTATTCCACAATTCTTATATTATCAACTACTTTGGGTAGAAATATACCACCAAATTATCATGAATTCCTGTTGTATGATATAAGTATTAGATATACATATTTCACTCAAGTTACAATACCCGTTGGGTTATTAGTTTTCATTTCGGGTGTTATACCAGTGATTCAATTTGCAATATTCTCATTAGTAATTCCATCTAGTTTGACAAGGAGATTTTGGGATTTTGTTGCCGGTTGTTTATGTTTATTAGGTGCACAAGCTACTCAATTGATGACTGTTGTGTTGTTGAAAAATATTACCGGATTACCTAGGCCTGATATGATTGAAAGATGTGAACCAATTTTCACCGAAGTTATTCCATTAACTCAGTTGTCAACAGTTGCAGTTTGTACACAGACAAATTGGAATTTAGTTCAAGAAGGTTTTAGAACTTTTCCATCAGGACATGCATCAACTGTATTTTGTGGGATGATTATCACGTCATTGAATATAGCCGCTAGACTACAAACATTTGATAATAGGAATAATTCATTCAAAGTGTTTCTAACAATTTCTCCATTATTGTTGGCTTCTTTTGTTGCTTCGACGAGAGTTAGTGACAATCGACATTATTTACTCGATGTCATAGCAGGATCGTTTATTGGTTTTACTATAGGTTGGATTTTCTATTATCAATATTATCCAAGTATATTCAATTTGAAAAATAAAGGCAAAGCTTTCCCACCAAGACGATTTGGTATACAAAGAGTTTTAGATAACATCGGTGGATTTTGGACAATTGATGACGAAGCAGAGAGAACTTTAGATAATGATGTACCACCAGTGGGTGTATTGAATATACCTGGGTAATATTATGAAATCGATCACTGATCTAAAAGGTGGTCAAGATAAATTTACTAAAACAAAAAATACGGTTCATAATAATAATCATCATCATCAATTGATACAAGACTAGATATGTTCTATTCATTAATTTGATGTAAATTATAATATTTTTCTTGCTCTTGTTCTTGCTTTCTTAATTTTATCACCCGTTTGCTCAACTTCTTGATTAAATTGAACCAATAATAAATTTTGTTCTTCAACTTCAGCATTGATTCAGTGGGTATATTGAACATACTTGGATAGGATTATAAAATTGAACACTGATTTAAAAGGTGAATCAGACGAGATAAGATTGATATAGATAGGTTCTATATTGAACTTGATTTAAAATTATAATATTTTTCTTGCTCTTGTTCTTGCTTTCTTAATTTTATCACCCGTTTGATCAACTTCTTGATTAAATTGATCCAATAATAAATTTTGTTCTTCAACTTCAGCATTGATTAATTGTAGCACCAGTGGGTATATTGAACATACTTGGATAAGATTATAAAATTGATCACTGATTTAAAAGGTGAACCAGACGATATAAGATTGATATAGATAGGTTCTATATTCAACTTGATTTAAAATTATAATATTTTTCTTGCTCTTGTTCTTGCTTTCTTAATTTTATCACCCGTTTGATCAACTTCTTGATTAAATTGATCCAATAATAAATTTTGTTCTTCAACTTCAGCATTGATTAATTCTCCAATTTGTCGTTGTCGAGATATTAATACTCTCAACTGTTCAACTTCGTGATCTTGTGCTTGATGAATATTGATTTGCTCTTGTAATAATTCTTTATTATTTAATGGAATTGTTTCATCAGTTTCTTTCCCAAGAACTCGACCTGGTGTGAATTTAATTTCAGGTTTCACCAATTGATCCAATTTCTTTTGTAATTGGTTTAGTAATTTCTTCTTTTCCATATCATCATTTAATAATTCAATAATTAAAGGTTGGTAATGATTATTAATCTTTTCCCGAAGTAATACACCATGAGATGTTTCATTGGATAATTCAACTTTTAACCTTTTGAATTTTACATACCAAGAGTCAACTTTAAATTGGAAATTATTTGGTAGTTGAAGAAATTCTCTTACTTGTGAATGATTCTGTAGCTCTTTATCTTGAATTAAATTGTTTAAAAATTTAGCAAGTTCTATTTTTCGTTCTTGTATTATATTTGATTTATTGATAAAATTTATTCGTTTTCCAGGTAATTGAAATGGGAAATCTTTTACATTGATCCCTAAATCATGACAAATATTATTGATTAATGTTTCAAAATCAGAATATCGTTTCTTTATGATATAAGTTCGCAAAGGTAACTTAAGCTCAATTGTGTAATATGAATTTGCTTCTGATAAGATCTCCACTGACATAAGGATTTGTGTTTTTAAAAAAAAAAAAAAAATTCTTAAATTGAGAATATCTTAAACAAGATATCTAGCCAATGGTTGATAGTGAACTGTGAGTTATTAAATTTATAAAATCCAAACTATACACTTTGGTATAAGATTTTCTAATTTTATATTTTTAAAAAAAATTATTTTGTATTTTTAAGATTGCTTTTATCCAAATGTCTTATCAATCAACAGAAAATAATGAGACTCAAAATGACCAAAACAACCCGGACAATACAATTACACCAGAACAACCAGACTCTTTAGAGTCACAACCTTTATTAGATCCTGACGATCCCCGAGTTTCTGTTTTGAATTTGGAAAGAATTCGATTATTAAAACTTTCAACTGAAGTCTTAGTTTATACCAATTTCATATTATTAATTGTTTTATTAGTAAGTGATTTCTTTTCAATTCCTGGGTTTAATAACGGTGGTAAATCTTTTTTAGGGTTAGACTTGGTTTTACTTTGTCTATTAATCAATTTTATCAATAAGTTGACATTTATTGTACCTAGTTATTACGAACGAATTTTAGGGTACATTATATCAAGTTTATTGTTGTTAGACCTAATTGTGGTATTTTTCGTTCCGGTATTGCGACAAAGTTATGGATTTATAGGCCATATTGTTATATTATGGACAGCTTTAAATACAGTATTAAATTCCGTCATTGATTATTGGGTAGAACAAGGCACTAATTATCAACAAATTAGATTGACCGGAAGAATAGAGAAAAGAAAAACAGTTGGTGAATTGCTAATCATCTTTATGAAAATTGTTTTTGAAATATTTTTACTTTGGGTTATATGGTGCATCAGCTTGACTATTTGGTTGCAAGCATTTGATACACATGAAAAACCATGGGGTAAATTGGTTCCAGTTAACAATGACCAATTTAGAGTCCATTTGGCCTGTTTCGGTAATGTTCACGGCAATGGCACCCAGCCTATAGTCTTGGTAGAAGGTGGTCAATTGACTTCAAGTGAAGCATTTCAAGAATGGATTGAAGAATTGCATCACTTGAATAAGATTGAAAGGTATTGTATTTGGGATAGACCAGGTTTTGGATTCAGTGATTCTGCGCCACCACCGCAATCAATTGGCATTACAACAGAATATTTAACTGAGGCATTAAGAAAAGAAAAGATCGAAGGTCCATTTGCCGTCGTGGGATTTGATATCGGTGGATTATACGCAAGAATGTTTGCTAGTAGAAATAGAGCAAATATTCAATCTGTTCTATTTGTTGATAGTTGGCTGTCTGATTTGTTGAAAAGATGGCCATTCAATGGTAAGAAAAATGAAGACACGAGTATATTCAAAGGATCTTTACAAGTCATGGATAATATTCAGGGGTTTAAATTATGGGCAAAGGGGTTTATTAGTCCATTGGGGATTAAACCAGGTTTGCATTGGTTTTTACACCCAATGAAGTTTTCATCGAAAAGTAGAATATTTGGACGAGACATGATATATCAATCAAAATATATAAGAGCAAGGTGTCAAGAACAACTAATATCGGGTATATTATCTTATAATGAAGTGAAGGAGGCAGATATAAATGGGTTACAAGTTGGTGTTATCTCGTCTGATTTTATGATTAAAAAATCATTGAATTGGGGCAAATGGCAACGAGAATTGAGTAAATTGAGCGATAAAACTGCTGAATGGGTTATCGCAGAGAATAGTGATCATTTCATTTGGAAAAGTGCTAAAGGTAGAAAACAGTTGTCAGAATTATTATTGCGGTTGATTGGTGAAAGAGATTATTAATATAATGTGGTATATATCGAAACAGATTCACCTCTTTATATCTAAAAAAATGATTGAATTGGGGTAAATGGCAACAAGAATTGAGTAAATTGAGCGATAAAACTGCTGAATGGGTTATTGCAGAGAATAGCGATCAGTTCATTTGGAAAAGTGCTAAAGGTAGAAAACAGTTGTCAGAATTATTATTGCGGTTGATTGGTGAAAGAGATTATTAATATAATGTGGTATATATCGAAACAAATTCACCTCTTTATATCTAAAAAAATCATTGAATTGGGGTAAATGGCAACAAGAATTGAGTAAATTGAGCGATAAAACTGCTGAATGGGTTATTGCAGAGAATAGTGATCATTTCATTTGGAAAAGTGCTAAAGGTAGAAAACAGTT
>JAJMBM010000041.1:0-43404 GCA_030565325.1 Insectozyma coleopterorum
AAAAAAAAAAAAAAAAAAAAAAAAAAATAAAAAAATAAAAGAATCAAAAATCAAAAATCAAAAATCAAAAATCAAAAATCAAAAATCAAAAATCGAAGTCGAAAATATTAAAAAGAAATTAAAAATTGAATAGTAAAAGTAAAAGCAATTAAAAAATGAAATAGAGAAAAAAAAAAAAAAAAAGAGAGAAGAAAAAAAAAAAAAAAAAAAAAAAAAAAAAAAAAAAAAAAAAAAAAAAAAAAACACAGAAAAAAAAAATTGTAACAATGATTATGTAAGCCATAGTCTTCCTTTCACAGCTTCTTTTTATCATTTTTTTTATTATTTCCACCTTTCCTTTAATTCACAACATCTATTCATATATACATTCTTAGGATTTATTCATATATCTATTCACATATTCATTCATATCTATATCTCTTCAATTCAGTTCAATTTACGTTGCCACTCTGTCTAACATTCACACATAGTTTTATGATTAAACTTCGATTAATATAACTTCTCCCATTTCAACACCATACAGTTTTGACTTAGTAAATACGACAGGTTTATCAATTCCTTTCCTTTTAACATGTCTACTACTGTTACTGTTTCTCCACGGATATATACATTAGCTGAAGTTAAATTACACAACCAACCAAACGATATATGGATGATCATTCACAATAAAGTTTATGACGTTACAAAGTTTTGTCATGAACATCCTGGAGGAATCGAAGTTATACTTCAATACGGTGGTCAAAATGCAACCGAGGCTTTCAAAGATGTAGGACACTCTGATTTTGCGTTGAGTATGTTATTACCTTATGCAAAGGGCGAGATTAATATGTTTGAAATTCCACCAACACCACTACTAAATGATGAAAAAGAAGAAACCAACACGGAGAAGACACGCAAAGAACAAATTAAAGGACTAGTGCCAAAATTTATAGTTAATTATATAAACATGGTTATTATTATCTTGTTGGTAATTTGTATCATAACAATTCAGTTAGTTAAATGGGGAAAATTATAAAAGATGAATATATACAGTTTTTATTTATTTAAATATTTGTCTCTTTGTCGATTTGTTTTGTCTATACTCATCTAGTAGCAGTAATAAGATTATTCTCGTTCTCGTTGGAGCTGCATAGTTGTCGATGTATAGTCATGTATGCCTGTAACAAAGAAAGTAGTGTATTGAGGATAACAATTTGGCTGCAAAATTTTAAGGATGAACAAAAAGATAAAAATGAGCACTAACACCTACCACACGATCAACCATGAAGTATACAATAAAAATTATATACTATGTCTTGTGTAGTCTGTATTAATGTCACATGTATCATTCATACTCAGTCTAGAACGACCCTTGTTTTATATTGGTATTGGGATAGGTATATGACTTTGAAAGAATGCATAGATATGTGTGGATTTGCTTATTTATTGAATTGCATAAGATAATTCTGAAATCAGAAAAATTTGATAAATTTTGATTGAACCAATTAATACTTCAGATATCACATCAACAACAACTTTTTAAAAGGTGTATCTACTTTATTGAAACACCGTTTATTTCCTAGATGCAATTATGCGTCTTCCAGTTTTTTATGTGAAGTTTTTTGTTTGTTCCAATTGGTTTACTGTGATGGAAATTTCAAAAAACCAATCATATATGATAAGTGTTCTAAAGTTCTAAAGTGGTTGAAAATATGAAAGTAACTTGTTTATAGATCTTTCTGTGAATTATCCGACCGTGATATGTGGAAGAGGGATAATATTAATACACAATAGAATTAACACCTTAATTAGCAAATAATTGTGTCATGGAATTTATATATAAATAGCGGCAAATATGTCAATTCAGAAATTGCTCAATAAATTACCAAGTTTTGTGTCATTCTAGTGTAAGTAATTCAGATATTATATATATAGAGAATTTAACAAAATAAATGTAGCTCTCGGAACTCAGAATTAAAGTTCTTGTGGGTTTTTCTATAAAAGGCTAATTAGTATATATAGTTTTACCTAGTATATTCAATACGATGAAAAAAAAAATCAATATTTTGTCTTCAACCTCTAAGTTTTCACCATTTTTTTTTTTTTTATCGTATATTTATTAGGTAAAATCTCTATGTAACTATATAGAAATAAAAAACCTAAGGACCTATTAATAGGCACAAAGTTTTTAGCATTTAAGCTTCAAGTTCAGCATAAGCAGCAGTAAGACTGTGAGACCCTTGTAACGCAAGGTCGCGCGTACCCTAAAACGGGGTCCCACAAGCATGTCCCATATCTCAATTAATTTGGCCAAATTACAACAATGATATAACAAAATTTTATATCAAAAAGGTTCACCAGTACCAAAATTCCAAATAGTTTATTCAATACCTCAATACAAGCACTAAAATGTGGAAGCTACGATGAAATCAGAATAAATTGGTTAAGTCTCAAATATCAAAAATAATTTATTCGCTCGAGCTATAACACAACATTCAACCATCATTCAGGTTTACAATATGTCTAACTTAATACAAACATGATATAACCTTTAATATGTGTCGGTAAGTTTTTTAATGAAAAGGGTTTTAATCTTTTTTTATTATTAATTAATCTAGTATGTACGAAAAGACAGAGTAAAGAGTGAAAAATTAACAAAAATGAAAAAACAAAAATTAATTAAACATCACTGGATTTTAAATAGTTTTTCAACTCATAGATGTTGTGGACTTTCTATAGAGACTAAAAAAAAATTGGTTATTACTTAATATATACTGTGGGAAAATACAGCTTTCAAGGTTTAAAGATTACCAGTTGATTAAAAAATAAATGTAAAAAAAACTCCAATGCGGGGAGTCGAACCCCGGTCTGCTCGGTGAAAGCGAACCGTGATAGCCGTTACACTACATCGGATGAAAAACCTGAAGCAAACTATGCCAAACAGGAATTTATAAAAAAAGATACCCAACTGGGGTTAGCAACAATGAAGGCATGACCACCTGTTGGTGCACGTGAGTTTGATTATCACTTTAAGTTAATATAATATTTCCTTGTCCTTTGCCACTTTGTCTTTAGTTGTTTCAGATTGATTTAAAGAAAGGTTCTAGAAAATCATAAAGATTTTATTTTGGTTAATTACTGTCGTTGTTTTTGCCATAATACAGAATAAAGGTAATTTTTGTTTGGTTATCTGTTCGTTCGTTCGTGCAATGGTTTTATGGGTTTAAAATGTGTATTCTATGTCCTATTTGTAGTATAATATGAGACATTTCTAGTGATCTGGGGTAGTTTAACTAGTTAGTGCCACACGGAGGAATAGAGAGAAAAAAAAAAAAAAATTAAAATCAATTGTTTTTCTTGAAACAAACTCACAAAATTAAATATTTAAATGTCTGACGAAGAATTCTATTCAGAAGAATCATATGAATTTGAATTTGAAGAAGAGGACGGAGATGAAAATGAAAACGATGATGAATTAGATCAAAGTGTAGATGAATCACTTGTATGTGTTATACGTGTATTTTTAACTTTTGATAAATATTAACAAACCAATTTTAGGAAAATAAATATTATTCAGCTAAAAGTAGCAAAGATGATGATATTAGACTTGCAATTGAGCAATTCAAAAATATAACTACTTCCAATTACAATAATGATGAGATTGAATGGATCATTAAATCATACAAACAATTGATGAAATTACAATTTAAATTGAATAATTATCAAGAAATACTAACTTTACTTAAACAAACCTTGGATATAATTTTCAAATTACCCAAATCATACGTTGAAGAATCTATTTCCAAGATGATCATCCGTTATTCTAATGTGCCTGATTTATCATTTATATCTGAATTTTATCAAATATTATTAGATAAATCTGAATTGAATAGTGATCGATTATGGTTAAAAATTAATTCAAATTTATTAAATTTTTATTTAGACAATGAAGTAAATTATGAAAAAGTACCTGAATTATTAACACAAATATTTAATAGATTAAAGAATTGTTCTGATTCGATTCAAAAATCATTCACATTGGAAATTATTGCTGCTGAAATTGATTATTATTCTAAATTGAAATTATTAAAACTACCAAGAATGAGTCAATTATATCGAATGAGTCTTAAAATTGCAACAGCAGTGACACATCCAAAAATTCTCGGGATAATTCATGAATGTGGTGGTAAAGTACTATTTTATCGAGGAAATTTTGAAAAATCAAGATTAGAATTTTATGAATCTTTTAAAAGTTATGATGAAGCTGGATCTCCTTTGAAAAATAAGCTTTTAAAATATTTGGCCTTAGTTTCTTTATTGAGTGAAAATGAATTAGATCCATTTGAATCACAAGAAACTCAAACTTATGCACAATCGTCTGAATTTGAAAATTTAAAATTGTTAATCAAAGCATATCATAAGTTAGACTTGAAGGAATTTAATGATATATTGAACCGTGATGATCCATTTTATAAAGATGATATTTTCATCTATGCAACTGAAAAATTATTAAATAATTTAAAAACAAAATTATTATTATTCCATTTAAATGCTTATTCAAGTATAAAATTCCAATATTTGCAAAAAATTTTACAACTTGAAGAATCAGATTTTGAAGAGTTATTATCTAAACTAATCTTATCAGGTAAATTAAATAAAATAAAGATTGATTTCATTGAAAAAGTAATTTTCAGTAAACAAGATAATAAATTACCTATTTCAATTTCCCCAAAGAGAATATATTTTAATTTGAAAGCTTTAGATTCTTTAAATCCTCCTAGAAATGATGATAATATGGAAGTCGATGAAGAATTTTCATCCTTTTTTATCAAACACCAAGATATATCATTCTCAAATAAATTCTTTTATTTAATTGATAAACCTAATACTTCAAAAGATTGGCTTTCATCCATCGAAAGTTGGTATTCATATATAAATTCAAGTTTACCACTGGTGCAGAAAGTTGAAATTGATCAAAATCAGTTCAACAGATTTACTTAAGAGGCATACACACATATACACTCGGAAAAAATCGAAAATCTAGGAAAATTTAATGATCGAAAACAGCCACCATGAAATATCTAAATCATGGAAAAGAGCCAACGTTTTAAAACGTATAGAATAAGTTTTAACAACTACCCATTTTCTAAGGGAAATTAGTTTGTTAAATTGATTAAAATATTCATCACGACATCAAAAAGTTAATCAATTAATTATAGTTTCCATGCTTTTTTTTTTTTTTTTTTTTTATTTAAAAAAAAGTTCATCTATTTTTAGTTAGTAAATATTCTAATATAAATATATTATTTTATCATTTAGGTGTTGGCTGATTTCAAATTAAAGCCGAGACATTGTTAAAATGGCAATAATCATGACGATAACGCATGTATAGTTTAATCATATAAATAAATCATAATATAATAAAAAACATACAATTGAATTGAATTAAAGAAAAGTCAACCATTTTAAAATTTTTATTTTTCACATCACAGAATTAATAAACTCTACAAATGTCATATATGCAGTACGTTCCACTGAAAATCGCCATGTGAATATATATTCAATACAGAAAATAAAAAAAAAAAAACAAACACTTATACAAAACAAGCCAAAATGGTTACAATTAAACCAAGTATTGGTACTGATTTTGTATTTGCAAATCCATCAAAAGTTGACACTTGAACTGTCGAATCATAAGCACTAAACAGATTTGGTGATGATAAATATGTTGATTCTATAGAACTTTCTGTTGTAACACATTGTCCATCTCTACATTGAGTAATTGTTGCTTCAATAAAAGTAGTGATTGTAACATCTGATTCAAATATTTCAATATTCGTTCTTGGATTAATTTTTTGTATTGTAGTAGCCCCTGCAGAAGTCGATACACAATCAGTTGATAATGCAGTAGAAAGAATACTACTTGATGAAGAAATTGCACTTTCCAAACTAGATTCTGAATATAAGATTGATGAACTTGTTTCTGCACTTGATTGTAAAACGTCGGATGTTTGAGTAGCAAAAGAATCTTCACTTAAAGTCAGCTCTAATTGCACACCACTGGTAATGGTTGATGTTGATAAAGTCGAAGAAGTCTCTGTTAATGGACAATAAGTTGTATAAACAGTTACAATTGAATTAACTGTAGCAGTACTAAATGATAAACTTCCAGGAACTGTTTTAGTTTGACATTTATTTTTCGAACATGATGTAACAGTAATAATTTTAGTAATTTCTTCAGTAAATCTGACAATACTAGTAGAATCTCTAAATGTTAAGGTTGTGGTCTTAGTTGATGGAGGTGTTGTAGTTGATTCAGAAGTTGCAATTGATTCAGAAGTTGTAGTAGTTGATTCTGATTCTGTTAATGATTCATAGTCACTAGCTGTTTCTGAATTCAAAGATGAAGTAGAAATTGACTCTACTGTCGATTCTGCAATTGACTCTTCGGAATTTGTCTCATCGGTTGATTGTTGAGATGCTATTGTTGATTCAGATGATGACAATTCTTCAGTAACTAAAGTTGGTAAAACTGATGTACTTGGAACTTGGGAACCACTAGATTGTAAGCTTGATACATTAGTTGCTGATGATTCAGTTGTAGATGATGTATCAGTTAATGGACAATAAGTTGTATAAATTGTTTCAATGAAATTAACTGTAGCAGTACTAAATGATAAACTTCCAGGAACTGTTTTAGTTTGACATTTATTTTTCGAACATGATGTAACAGTAATAATTTTAGTAATTTCTTCAGTAAATCTGACAATACTAGTAGAATCTCTAAATGTTAAGGTTGTGGTCTTAGTTGATGGGATCAGTGTGGTTAAACCGGTAGATTCCAAGGATGATAATGAACTTGTAATAGTACTTAATTCTGATTCTGTTGATGATTCATAGTCATCAGTTGCTAATGATGTAGAAGCTAAAATGTATTCCGAATAATCACCAGTTGTTTCTGAATTCAAAGATGAAGTAGAAATTGACTCTACTGTTGATTCTGCAATTGATTCTTCGGAATTTGTCTCATCGGTTGATTGTTGAGATGCTGTTGTTGATTCAGATGATGACAATTCTTCAGTAACTAAAGTTGGCAAAACTGATGTACTTGGAACTTGGGAACTACTAGATTGTAAGCTTGATACATTAGTTGCTGATGACTCAGTTGTAGATGATGTATCAGTTAATGGACAATAAGTTGTATAAACAGTTACAATTGAATTAACTGTAGCAGTACTAAATGATAAACTTCCAGGAACTGTTTTAGTTTGACATTTATTTTTCGAACATGATGTAATAGTAATAATTTTAGTAATGTCTTCAGTAAATCTGACAATACTAGTAGAATCTCTAAATGTTAAGGTTGTGGTCTTAGTTGATGGGATCAGTGTGGTTAAACCGGTAGATTCCAAGGATGATAATGAACTTGTAATAGTACTTAATTCTGATTCTGTTGATGATTCATAGTCATCAGTTGCTAATGATGTAGAAGCTAAAATGTATTCCGAATAATCACTAGTTGTTTCTGAATTCAAAGATGAAGTAGAAATTGACTCTACTGTTGATTCTGCAATTGATTCTTCGGAATTTGTCTCATCGGTTGATTGTTGAGATGCTATTGTTGATTCAGATGATGACAATTCTTCAGTAACTAAAGTTGGCAAAACTGATGTACTTGGAACTTGGGAACCACTAGATTGTAAGCTTGATACATTAGTTGCTGATGACTCAGTTGTAGATGATGTATCAGTTAATGGACAATAAGTTGTATAAATTGTTTCAATGAAATTAACTGTAGCAGTACTAAATGATAAACTTCCAGGAACTGTTTTAGTTTGACATTTATTTTTCGAACATGATGTAATAGTAATAATTTTAGTAATTTCTTCAGTAAATCTGACAATACTAGTAGAATCTCCAAATGTTAAGGTTGTGGTCTTAGTTGATGGAGGTGTTGTAGTTGATTCAGAAGCTGCAATTGATTCAGAAGTTGCAATTGATTCAGAAGTTGCAATTGATTCAGAAGTTGCAATTGATTCAGAAGTTGTAGTAGTTGATTCTGAAACCGAAGGTACTGATTCATATGCAATTGAATTGTACGAACTAACAAAATCTGTATTTAATGTACTTAATGAATCACTTTCTTCGATTGTCACAGTTGACTCTGAAACCGTAGGTACTGATTCATATGTTATTGAAGTGTACAAACTAACAAAATCTGTATTTGATGCACTTAATGAATCACTTTCTTCGATTGTCACAGTTGACTCAATATCAGTTAATGGGCAATAAGTTGTAAAATATGTTTTAGTCGTACCAACAGTCGCAGTACTAAATGACAAACTTCCAGGAACAGTTGTAGTATGACATTTATTTTCCGAACATGATGTGACAGTAATGATTTTAGTAATTTCTTCAGTAAATGTGACAATACTAGTAGTATCTCCAAATGTTAAGGCCGTGGTCTTAGTTGATGGAACATTAGTTACATCATAATTATAAACTGATGATGGAATATCAATATCAGTTGTAATGTCATCCGGGCAAATAGTAGTTGTTAAACAATAACCTTCATCATCAACAATATAACTTTCGTAGCAATTAGGTTGAACAGTTTTTGAACAACAGGCAGTACGAGCTATAGCTACTTCGTTTACATTATCATAGTCAAGTCCACGATTATCAGTAGCTGCTACGTAACCACTAATTAATAAAATGTTGATTAGCGAAGGAATTTTTTTAAATTGCATTATAACAAATGAATGATGATTTGAAATTATACAAAAATTTAACAACAATTGAACCAATATTTATACCATTGATAAATGGACCAAATGTAGGAACACATACATTTGAATCAGGAGATCAGACCCAAATGCAACATTTCAACAAGCTCAATCGGTATTTGTATGTTAAAAAGTTTCTATTTTTAAACATGAAACCAATGTATGTAGACATTTAGCAATTGGGTTAAATCAGCAAATAACAACCAGATACAATATTTCAACAAGTTTAATCATATATGCATGTTATGATCAAGTTTATTAATTCTACGCATCAATTTGTTTCAAGATAAATAAACTTTTCTCGATGCTTGATTTTCAAATATTCAATGTAATTCAGTGTTCCCCAATAATGGTATTCATTTTGCAAAATCTAACCAAGTAGCTTCAATAATAACGGTATCCACAATTCCTATCTTCAAACTTCCTTGTTAATCAATTGATTAATCGTGTTAAAAAAGATCTCTAAAATTCATTGATGAAACATTTTTTTTTCTTGTGAATCCCTAGATAAGGGAATATTTTTTTCAACATGAAACAAGATAAAGGAATTGTTAGTTCCTTTGTACCTTAAAATTTACTTCACTTTACGTTACCTAGTGACCAACGTATTATATTCTTCAAAGGGGTCCTAAATTGTAAATATTATCGAACATTGCTATTGTACTTGAGGTCTACCTAGAGGTCTACCTATCGATACTCATGTGCTTTACATCGTTACAACCTGATTTATTCAAATAATAATCAATACACATTGAAATAATTTGAATATAATCTATTCAAAAATAGTATGATATAATTAACTAAAGGAAAATGAAAATACAGAGGGACGTTTAGTTTAAATCTAAGAAACGTAATAGACCTATGATCATTTGCTAATTATTAATCATACTAAATTAAAATATTTTGGTATATATATATATGATGTAAATGAAATTAATTGTTATTAATCGAAATTATATATATATTAAAATGTATAAATTACAACTGCATTAAAAAGAACCGAAAACATTTCACAATGAAACCATGTGAACAATGCAAGAAATAAATAAGATAATGGTATCAAAATAATAATTTACAAATTATAACAACAACACTTCGAAAAAATGGTGTTGCATTTTCTTCTTCTTATTTTTTTTTTTTAATTTTTTTTTTGATTTTACTATACTTTATATAAATAGAACCGAAAATGTTCATGTGTTGGGAAAAATCAAAATTAAATTAAAGCTAATGGAATTAAAGCAATAGCTAAGAAGCTAGCACCATAAGTAGCAGCTTTACCTTCGTAAGTAGTAATAGCAGCGGTTGATGAAGGAGCGACAGTTGATTGAGCAGCAACAGTTGGAGCAGCTTCAGCTTCAGTACCAGCTGGAGTTGGTAATGATTCAACTGATGTGATGGTTGTGTATACAACTAAGGTTGAAGCTTCTGATTCTTGTGATTGAATTAAGGTGGAAACTGGTTTAGTAACTTCAACGGTTTTACCTTCTTCTTCTTCAGCTTGGGTTGGTTTAGCTTCTTCTTCTTCAGCTTGGGTTGGTTTAGCTTCTTCTTCTTCTTCAGCTGGAGCACTTTCAGTTGGTTTAGCTTCTTCGGTAGTAACTGGACACCATGTAGTGTAAACAACTTCAGTACCTTTAACAGTGGTAGTAGAAACAGCTTGAGTGGCTGGGACAGCAGTTTCAACACATTTTTCTTCTTCACATGAAGTAATTGTGACAATAGTAGTTTCTTTTTCAGTAACGGTTTCAACTGCTTCTGGAGCAACAGTGTGTGTTTTACCTTCACTATCAGTTGAAATTGGACAATAGGTAGTGTAAACGGTTTCAACACCGTGAACGGTAGTGGTGACAGCTGATGGAACAAGAGTATAAGTATTACCTTGACTATCAGTTGAAACTGGACAATAAGTAGTGTAAATGGTTTCAACACCATGAACGGTAGTAGTAATAACAGTTGGAACGGCAGTAACTGGAGTAGTAGTTGAATCACATGAAGTTAAGGTACTGATGGTAGTACTTTGAACAGTTGTTAAAGCGGAACTTTCTTCAACTGGATCTTTAACTTCGAAAGTTGAACCTTCTTCAACTAAGGTACCATCTACTTTTTTCAATTCAGCAATGAAATCTTCAACATCATCTCTTTTAACTAATTGAGCACCTTTTGAGAATCTTTTTCTTAAAGCGGCAGTTGAGTTTGAAGCAGGTATTTTTTCTTCAGCAACACTGAATAATGGTAAAGCTGGACCATTGTATAATGAAGCAGCTGGAATTGAAATGACATTACCAGCATTAGCAATATCGGTAAAATATTTGGCAGCATCAAAAACTGAATAATAAAATTGAACTTTATAATCTTCTTTGCTATTGAATTTAAAGACTGGAGCTGGTGAGGTTGCTGGAACAGTGAATGGACATGAACCAGTTTCTAAGTCAACAACTGCGACTTGAACACCATCAACAAAACAACCAACGTTTTGTGCTAATGTAGTTGATAATAAAGCTGAACTGGCAGCTAAAATTGATGAAAATTTCATAATGGATTAATTAAACGAATGTGCTAGTATGAAATTAGTATGAAAAAGGAATTCTAAAAATTTAAACAAGAAGATTGATATATTTATATAGCGAAATGCTCAATATAAGTATTGATTTCCAAAATCGTAACCAAAGAGCGGCAGCATCGTATGTAAATAAAAGAACGGGCTTTGTGCAAACCAAACAAAAGAATTAGATTTCATAGACATAAGACAAAAGAAAAGCAGCTATGCATGATGTATAGAATTGATTGTTTGTGTCATCCTCCCCTTCTTTACTTAAAAACAACAAAGAGTCAAAACAAGCGTAGAAAAAAATACAATTGAAATGATCTAAAAACTCTAAAAATATGGCACTAAAGCAATAATGTCAACAAGTGAAATTTTGTTTTTTTTAGCCCAAAATGTATAAAAGATTAATGCACTAAAAAAAAACACAATAATAAACAACTGAAGTTAAGCAGTTATAATTGAATAATAGCAACATAAAAGTTTAATCTTTGATAACAAATTAAAGTTTAATCGTTGCACATTGTTTTGAATTGTATTGTATTGTTTTTTTTTTTTTTACTAAAATTTCGTGAATTAGATAGCACGAAGTAAAAAAAAAAAGAATTGTATTGAATTGAATTGTGTTGAATTGTGTTGAATCGTGTTGAATCGTGTTGAATCGTGTTGAATTGTAATGAATTGTATGTATTGTATTATTGCTTTCTAGTTTGTAACATTTGGTTTATTTTGTATTGTTTTAGTTCAACGTAATTAAGAAAATCATTGCTAAGAACTTAAGATTTGTTTTATTCCATGTCAGCCAGCACTAATCTCATGATATAACGCAATATATAACACGGAAAGGTTAACTAATTGATGGTAACTAGCAAATAGTCTAAATAACTTTTGACTTTTCTACACTAGTCAGGTAAAGTTAATTGTATACATTTTAGTTATTTTCTTTTTTTTTTTTTTCCCATACTTCTGTTCTTTTGGAAGCACTAAAGTTAAATTTTACCGAAAATGAAAAAAATCAAAACAGGGTGTGCATACAAAAATAATCCAGCATTTTTTGATTGTAAAAAAGTGAGAGCGTGGTTCAGTGGTATAAGGATACGGTTTCCTTTTGGGATTTATTGCGGCTTCGCATTTAATCCAAATTGGTTTATTTTTTCTCACTCAAAGTCGTCACAAATTCTGTGATTAAGTCCGTACGACACACAAGTAGTGGTGGTACTATGTTTTAAAGATGGCAATGATGCGCATAATAGTAACATGATATAACTAATTCCATCTAAAGTTAAGTCAGATAAATTTGAGAATCATATATATGGTCATTCATTCAGTTAAAGTAAATTTAGTATTTAATACTCAATTCACACGTTCATTCTGAAAATGCTTCTAATATTCTTCAATATCTCCAGAATTTGATGATGATGGGTTATTCTATTCAAAGTTAAATCACGAATGCACATATGATTCGAGTTTGGACTGTAAACTTTTCATTAGAAGACTACAATTTCTAACATGAATGAAAAACGTCAATTATAGAAAAGAAATCTATAGAAGTTTTTTTTTTTTTTTTTCATTATGATGATTAAATTGATAATTCAAATCCAAATTGATACTTAAAACTTTGATACGTAACTCTGCCTTGTTATTATGAGGACAAGTTATACTACTGTGTAGTTTTTAGTGTGAAAATATCTGCCATCACTTATTTTAGTTGTAATGTACGTGTATTGGTAAATTGCGTTAGTGTTTGATCTTGATTTAAATTATTTGCGTGAGAAGTTAAGAAGTTTCCCATCTGATCTAATTGCGTTATTCGTTTAGAAGTTCATCATCAATATTTTTAAATTGCATCCAATTTTATTCCTTACTATGACTATTTTAATTTACACACAAGGTCTTAAAGAGAAAAAACAAATCGTACACATCGCAAAAAAGTAGATCATACTCAACAATTTCATATAATCTACCTAACATCTCCTCCTTTAAGATATTGTAGCTGATTTGATCTTGTGATGGTGATTGTGTAATGAATATGCGTCAGTGGTTGATGTTTAAATATCACAAAGCCATAAAATTACACACACCAGAATCGCGTTTCTGTAAATTGAAGCCTAGAAATACAGCTATTACTGGTTTACCCGTTTCAATAGTTGCATAGTTAGATATTTTAGGAAAAATAATTCTTGAAATAACAGTCTCTTACATCTCAAGTTCATGATATTTTATTCAAGAAATAGCATTGATCCTACTACTGATGATAGATATTAGTAGAACAAGGAAATCAATTATATGAACAAGGTAAATATCAACTTACTCTAATATACAGTATGTATCTCCTTTTTCTTAACGTGTTGTTCAAAAAATCCAAGGTAAAGTTGGGTGAATAGCTTATCTTTTGATGAATGCGTTCTGAAACCATGTGAAATATCATAAAATATTGGTTCATATATAGCCAAGAAAGAATAGATTTTAGAAAAAAAATCTAACCGTTTTAAAGCTTTGAAATTTCTTGCGTTCAAAATTTTCAAGATATCTTAACCAACAAGTAATCAATTAATTACACCAAAATTCAACAACAAAGCAAACTACTTTGTTTTAGTTAGCTTACCAATAGTTAACTTGTAAACATAACCTAAATACCCTATTGTTAAGCGATTCAATGTTATACTCTTATCTAAACGTTGCTACTAAAAGATATATCTTTATTCAGTAATGTACCTGTGTTAAAAAAAAAAAAAGAAATATCGCGATAAGCTGGATTACATAATCAAAAAATCTAATGCGCAGCATCGTAAATGCTTCATATGAAATTATGCAGCTTCTGTGTTCGATAGACAGATTCTATGTTGACTTTGAGTTTTATACAAGGAGTGCATAGCACCCAAATTGAACATAATGAGTCAACAACAAAAGAAAAACACGGAAAAAACAATGAAAACAATAATAATAGCTAAGGCTGTGGTAGGTTTTTCTGTTTAGAGACTAGATAGTTTGTTTGTATTAGTTTTACCTAATACTTAAAAAAAAAAAAATGGATTTCTTAATTATGAACTTATGAGCAGATTTCCAAAACCTCCAATTTTTTATGTCAGGTCCATTAATACAAGTTATTAAACTTTAAAATTTACAACCATTGTAACCATTTACATTGTTGTATGTACAAAATTTTCATTAAATTTTACAGTTTCTTAAATAAATGGCTTAGAAGACACCCTCCCCTGTTTGATAGGATTTCTAAATATTAACCTCTACTTCGGTCTCCTGTGGAGGTTGACCTTGTGAAAAACAAGACAAACACACGACAATCTATTAAAATTATAATTATATACTTATCAACGTGAAACAGAATTTGATATATTATATAGTTAGATTTTCTTTCCAAAGCCTATTTACTCATATATCTATCATATATCTTTCTGTTACGTATGTATCTAGTAGCACCTATATTTCCCCGATATTGGGTTCGTTATGGTCAAACTCCACAGAGGATCCAAATTCAGGTTATATCATCGCTCAAGTAATCATCTACAAACGTGGAATTTTTTTTTGAAATTCTAAGAGTCAAATTTAACCAATTTAAGGTCAAATTTAACTATTTTAAGAAATGTTGTTATTGGGGAGGGGAAAAAAAAAAAATCTATATTTATGTATAATCATTAACTATGGATTAAAATCTGCCAACTTTTTCTCTTCTTTTTTATTTTTATCTATACTCCAATCATCACTACCAGACCAATCAACATGTATTTTTCTATATTTCGTCATATCAGTATTCTTTAGAAATTTAGTCTTTTCTATTTTCCAATCATCTTGAACATCTTCAAAACCTTTATTCCATACTTTATCATAAACTTTTTTAATTTTAGCTTCTTCTTGTTGTCTAACTTCTTCGGAAGCCATCCATTCCATATGTTTTATATCATCCGATGAAGGTTCATATATGTGCCAAATGACGTAATGAGGCAATCCCACTACTGAATAACCCATTTTTTTACTCAATTTTCCAAATGCTTCAGTTTCTGCGTGCTTTTCAAATGAAAATGCTGGGAAATGTGAACCTGAACGGAACACTTTTGCCTTGGTCAAGATTGAAACACCACCTATACCATCTAAATCCATTTCCACTTCGGGATCTCCGTATGGGTCTCTTAGATAAGCTAGATGAGGTCTCCAAGTTTGATATTCAACGTAACCTTCAACTATACAAGCATCTTCATCCAATGCGTCAGCTAATTGTAATCCACCGTCACTTTCTTGCCATGAATTTAAATCATATGGTTGTTGATTACCTAACCAGTCGGGCAATGGTCTCCAAACATTTGGTACTATGACATCCTTATCATGATGCATCAAATCTTCTAATATAGTCTCAGGTACTGTTTCAACATCGGCATCTCTCCAGTAGACAAATGAATGATGTGGTTTTAAAGCAACCGACCATAACCAATTTCTTGCTCTCGCCATTAATTTTCTTCTTGGACCCTGTGCTGCAAATCCATGTCTATCACTAAAACTTTGACCAATAATTTGACCAAAATCTTTTTCAAAGATTTCAATTTCTCCAAATCTCATTTCTAAATCAGAATCCTTTTGAATTTCAACTAAATGTCTTTTTAATTCTCCCATTGTATCATCTGATGAGTCAGAAACTAAAAATGCTAAATCAATTAAATTATGGGGATAGGTTAATTTCTTCATATGATTGAAAAACATTGGTAAATGAGCTGCCGCATCTCTTAATGGAACACAAAATAATACTCGTTCATCATATTGCCATCCATTTGGTGATCCTTGATAATTCGCCAAGTCAAAATATTGAACATTATCCCCTAGATTAGATAAACTAGGCACATATAATTGATTTGTATTTATAAATATTTGATAAAATGCTATGATTAGTATGATAAATATTGTTATTAGCCCAATGATAACTTTTTTTATAGATGCAACGATGGGTTTCCCCAATTTTTTGTTATACTTCTTTTCTTCTTCATAGTCATAAGGAGTCACCAGTACAGAATTTAGCTGAGATGACATGAATAATTATGACTGGTATAATAAATAGTTTTTACTGTTGACTAGATCAATTTTTTTTACTATCAAATTTCAAAATTTTTTTTTTTTTTTTTTTTTTTTTTTTTTTATTTTTTTTATTTGTTTCTATTTTTTTTTTTTTCTTTTATAGAAGTTACTACATGTTTATTTTTTCTATAAATAATATATTAATATTATTTTTATTATTATTTTTTTTTTTCTTTACGTGTTTACATTACTGATACAATCGAGGTACCATCTTGGAACCTAGTTCTAAATACTCTATTGGCATTTGTAAACATACCTTCTTTTAGGGAAACAACTATAAATTGTGAACCTTTGAATCTCGTTTTAATTAGATGACCTATATTTTGGGTATGTGATAGATCCAAAGCCGCATCAACTTCATCTAGAATATACATTGGGGCAGGTTTAAATTGTAACAAAGCCATAATCAACGATAATGCAATCAATGATCGTTGGCCACCCGACAATTCAACCAAACTTTCTTTCCAAACTTCTCCTAGTTTAACTTTCACTTCAAGACCCTTTGTTACATCCATCATATTAACAGGTACTAATTTTGCAAATGAGCCAGGTAATAAGTCAGCAAATATTTGACCAAAATCACCCGACACTTTTTGATAAGTTGTATTTAATGTGTCTCTTTTATATCCATTTAATTTATTTATAGTGTGGACTATTTTAGTTTTATCCTTTTCAATTGTTTTAATCATTGCCTTTAATTCTATTTCTTTCTTTTCAACATTATCAATCAAACTCATGATATTTACATTTACTTTTCTTCTCATACTTTGAAATTTCTCTTGTAACATGACTAATTGATCTTTACATTCTTCGAGATTGACATTTGAATATTGCTGAAGGATATTTTCAAGCACATGTGTATCAAGAATCCATTCATGTTCACAAATAATTTCATTTAATTTAGCTTGTAAATTTGTAGTTATGTTTGTTGATTTTTCCAACTCATATTTCAATTTTTGTAATTCTAAATTGGATTCATTAAGATTTGTTGTTTTTTGTTTAATTAAATTTGATAATTCTACAATTTCTTCATCGATCCCAAGTAAATTTGTCTTGACATCATCTAATTCAGCCTTGACAATTTGTAATTCATTATTGATTTGCTCTTGGGATTGAATTTGTTCTTGGGATTTCTCAGTTAAATCTTGAACGAGTGATTCTGTGGATTTAATCAATTCATTTAAATTTGATATCTCTGACTTTTGTTGTTCACTTTCTACTTGTATAGCTTGAAAATTATCTGTTTGACTCTCCAATTCCTTTTGTTTCTTAGCTACCTGTTGTCTCAATTGTGTAACTTCTTTTTTTAAATTGTTAATTTTCGAACCTTTATCATCATTGAACTCTTCAATGTCATTTTCAATTTTTGAAATTTCCATTTGATAAACTTTATATTTACATCTGTGTTCTTCAATTGATTGTTGTAATTGTAGTATTTCTTGTTCATTAGCTTCATTTTGTTTTAAAATCAATGACGATGGATTACTTGCTAATTTCTTTTCCAATAATGATAATTCATGTTTTTTTAAATTTATTTCATTTTGTGAAGATTTAGTGGAGTTTAATAATTGATCCATTTTATACAACTCTTGCTTTAAATTATACAATTCACCTTCTATAATTTTCAATTTCATTGATAATTTATTATATTGTTGTAATTTTATTAAGCTTGCGGAATTATTTCTTCTTGAACCACCCGAAAGATTACCCTCAGGATCATAGATATCCCCTTCCAATGTTATTGATCGTGATCGTATACTTGGATCAAATGTAACAGCTTTTGCTGTATCTGGATCATTACAAATAAACGTATTACCAAATATATATTCCATTGCCTTGTATAATTCTTGTTCAAAATTTATTAAATTCAAAGCCAATTCAACTTTGTTTGGAGCAACCTGTTTTGCTTTATTTATAACATTTTGATTTATAGATTTTGAATTAATTTTATCTAAAGGAATTATAGTAACTCTTCTTTTTAATTGACCTTTTTCTAATAATTGAGATGCGATATCACTAGTATCAACAACAACGTTATATAATCTCCCCCCAGCACATATTTGCAAAGCCATTGCCTTTTCATTCGATGATTCAGGTAATTGAAATAATTGGGCTACAACACCTTTGACTTGATTATCATCAAAATTTTGGGAAGGTCGATTATATTGAAACTCTAAATTACCAATTTCTCTTTTCATATGATTTAATTCTTGTCTCAATTTATTTTGTTGAGATATTAAATCTGATTCTTGATCTTTCATTTCTCGTATTTTACTAGGATCAAAGCCTAATTTGTGATCGATTTCAATTTGTTTATCATGTATGAATGTTTTATATTGTTGAATACTTGTTAGTAAATTTTCATTTTCTTGTTTAGCTTTTGCTAATTTGACTTTATCCCCGTCAACTTGTTGTTGTAAATGTTGTATTTTTAAGTTTGACGTTTTTATAAAATTTTCAGATGTATTTAATTTGTTTTTTGCTTCGTTCAATTGACCAGTATAACCAGCTGACACATTACCAGATGACGATAACCCCGTAGATAAACTCGATAGTAATTCTTCTTTGGTTGTGAATAGTTGCTTGATTTCAGTCAATTCTTGATTAGCCCTTTGATATTCAAATTCATAACTTTTATAAGTATCTTGATTGTTATCTAAAACATTTTGTACTTGTTTCATTTGTTGTTGATACTGCATATATTTCCTTTGTTCTTCTTTTAAATTTTCCAACATGATATCCTTTGCAGTGTTTAATCTTGTCAATTCTGTGGATAATTGATTTTCTTTTTGTTCCAACTCTTTCAACTTTGAATCACCTTTTAAATTCTCTTCCTTCTTTAACTTCAAACCATCCAAGTCCTCATTTAAATTTCCTATTTCAAATTTCAACTTATCTATAAGTAAATGTAACTGGGACATTTTAGTCTCATGTTCTTCAAGGAATTTTGAATGATAGGTAAAGTTTTTCGATAAATTTGTATAATCATAAGCAGCCACAATTCTTGATAATTTTTCAAGATCAATTTGAATTTGTTGAAATTCTAAAAAATTCCTCTTTTCATGTCGGAGTTTTTCCAATTTTGGTTCAATTTCTTCTTTTAATAAAGTTCTAATTTCGACCAATTTCGCCTCTTTCTTAGCCATAGTCTTTTGTGCTTTATCTTTTCTTTCTTCAAACGTTCTTGTCCCTGCTGCTTCTTCAATCAATGATAAAATTTCCAGTGGTTTCATATTCAAAACCTTTGTGATTTTACCTTGCATAATCAAAAAGTTTGGGTTATTAATATTCAATTGAACACTTTGAAATAAATTCAACACCGTTTGTTGCTGGGCTTTATGACCATTAATCAAGTATTTCGAATTACCACCTAGTATAATCTGTCTTGTAACACTTATTGTTGAACAATTTTCAAATCCAATTGGTGATTTTGATATTTCAGAATTATTAAAAACTATAGTGACACTAGCCTTTGTGACACCCGCTTGGCCTCTTTTATATATCAAGTCTTGTAAATTTGATGCTCTAACAGTTGTCATCGAAGCTATACCCAACACAAAACATATTGCATCTAAAATATTTGATTTCCCAGAACCATTCAAACCCGTAATGGCATTAAACTGGGAGTCCCAACCAGATATAACCGTACGTGTAGCATATGATTTAAACCCATCTATGATTAATTCTTCTACCTTCATCAGATGGATTTTGAATAAAATATATTTTTGTTTATGTTTTTTGATCTTGTAATGGAACGCGTTATATATTGATGTTTGAACCTCCTCCCCCCGAAACCAAAAAAAAAAAAAAAAAAAAAAAAATAAAGAGAACCAAGTTGCAAATTTCGATAAATGCTACGATCAAAATCAATAATAGTACGGTTTGAAAGAATAAGATGCTTTAGTTATTCAAGGATAAGTCAAATATTTAGTTTTGAAGGAATAAAAAATGAACCCGTTCAATACATCAAACTCACTAACAATGAAGATAATTTCTTTGAAAAATTATTCAAAGAGAAAGCAACGATAAATAAACAAAGTGGAGATATAAGAGACATTAAAGAAATTATCAGAAGAAGGCAGAAAAGTGAGAAAAGTTTCGAAATCAAAGTAATGGGTATAGATATCACAAAATCAAATAAAGAATTGGTAAATCATATTAAGAATAAAGCCGATGAGGTAAATATGAAGAGATATCATGATGCTAGTAATAATAATTGGAGTAATGATATACCGAAAGATAAATTGCACCAAGTACAATTGTTTTTCAAAGATTTGCCAAAGAACGAATTTCTAGTTAATGGAAATACAATATCCAAACCTTTGGATGTTGGCGATTTAGTGACTTTGAGTTCAGAGAATCTACGATTGTATCTAATTGTGGGAATACCCAAATCATTCAAATCAAATATATGTACATTATTGAGTGATAGAGGTGAAATTTTATTCGTACCGTTTCAACAAATTGTAAATAGATTACCAAACGTTATACCAAAAGAATTTCATCCCATCCTAGAAAAGTTTGTTCAATTAGAAAGCAAAATTTTAAACGTGCAACCTGCAGGTGTACCTGATCCAACGTTTTCAAGATCAAATGAAGCATTGCCGAAAGAATTAAGAAATCAAACTCGAATGTCCCCAAATGGTTTAAGTTTTGATGATGATCATGATGACAGTACGGAATATGAACCGAATAACTTTATTGTCGCTCAGGCATCATCACAATTATTAACCAATTCAGATGTTAACACATATTTGGTCCCAATAAGCGCTAGAAAAATATACACCGATGCATTAATTCAATTATCCATGAAGGCAACCAAGGCAATAAATGGAATGAAAATTAAATTGGAAAAGTTGCATCGAAAATTACAATTTGATAACAATGGGAATCTAAATACTCCAAGAATTATATCAATTTTTGAATTATTAAAAAAATTATCACAAGATGTAAAATATCAAACTGAACCATCTAGTTTATTATCCATATTACCTAAAGATCTGATTGATTATGATACAGAAAACTATAAAATCTCCGATACATTGGCATTGTTATATGTTTTGAAAACTCAACCCAAATTATGGACTATACAATCACATAAGAATTCATTTACGTCAACAAAGGCAATAATTTGGCCATTGGCACAATCTGAAAATGAAAAATTAGTAGTAAACTATTTAAAAGGGGATTCATTAGATTTGATTTCAGAATATATTGCAAAAAAAGCATTAGGATTCAATATTGACCACCAACATTATGAAAAGTATCCCAATATAATTGAAATTTTGAAATTGTTCGTAACTGGTAAATATGAAAATGATGATCAAGTTTGCACAACTATTGTATATTTATTACGTAAAATAGACAAATATTTAGTTGAAAATGGTGGTGAAGTTTATGATGATTTATATAGAACTGAATATTCACGTGGGAAAGCTTATGATTTATTATTAAAGTTAAATGAAGACATTGTTTCAGATCCAAATAAATGGTCCAGTTTAGCCAAATTACCTAATCAAAATACATCTTTTAATGCAGATTTAGAACAATTATTTTATAACTACGTGGATGAATCATACAATGAAAGAAATGATGAAATTATTAAAAAAACCATCGAGTTAGAATTCTATGAAAATGATCCGTTAAGGAATTGTAGGATTGACATGAAAAAGGTTCCAATTTATTGTATTGATGATGCAACTGCTCATGAAATTGATGATGGTATTTCAATTGAAGAAGAAGAAAACAAATACGTTGTATCTATTCATATTGCAGAACCAAGTGCGTATATCAAACCAAATTCAATAATCAGTTCTTTAGCACTTGATAAATCAACTACACAATATTTACCAGACCAAGTATTCCCAATGTTGCCTGGTGTCATATCAGATATTTCTGGATTAGGTCGAAATAAAGATACGAAAACATTTGTTATTCAATATAAATTGAACAAGAATCTAGTTGATGGATTTATCGACAAAAAATTTGAAAACCCAAACTATCAAGCAGAAGAATCAACATTAGCAGATATACGAAATCAAGTGGAAGAATCGAAAATTATAAAGTATGCAATAACGAAAAACTTTCGTAAAGGATTTACATATGACGAGGTTAATAAAGTATTGAACAACAAGGATATTATACATAATTTTTCAAATAACATTCAACAAGATCAGGATTTCAATAATTTAATCAAACTACATAACATCTCAGAATTATTTTCTCAATCAAGAGATTTATTCGATCGTTTTGTAAATTATGATATTAAAATAACGGAAGGGGATAGTAAATACAAAAATAATCAAGTAACTTATTTTGAGGATTCGGATACTGTTACCATGACAGCCAAAAATACGAATAAGATAATAACAATATCCAATCGAAACCTGTCGAATAATAAATCAACAGTATTAGTTACTGAACAAATGATTATGGCAAATTACTTAACAGCAAAATATGCATCGCAAAACAATATCAAAATACTTTACAGATATCTTGATCCAAAGTTAAGTAAAGAATTACTTGAAGAATATTATGGATTTATTAAAGATTCCAAAAACGGTGTTTCAAATTTTAATCATTATGAGATTTTTAAATTCTTCACAAGAGCGGCTGTCACCAATATACCACAGAAACATTTTCCAATGAGTTTATCAATGTATACAAACATTACATCACCTTTAAGAAGATATATAGACATTTTGAACCAATGGAAATTTCAAGATCATTTTCTAAACAGAATTACAATACCAGATGATTGTTTATCAGGTATCGCAAGCCATATAAATGGACAAAACGCAACTATGAAAACAATTGATATTAATTCAAAAATCTTTTGGCAAGGTTATTTGATAAGAAACTATATGCAACAGTTGAAAAATGGATCGACGGAAATGATTGATTTTAAAGTCAGATTAAAAGTTGCCCCACACAAAGGAGCTCTTGTTGGTGTCACAGTCGAAAGATTCCCATTTATTGTTGGTCAATTGGAAATAAATGATAATTTATTAAATGATATTAAGAACGGCGAGGTAAAAGTGAGTGAATTAATCAATCCAAAAAAGATTAAAGTTAAAAAGATTGATTATATTGAGAATGAATTAGTTTTTTCCTACATTTAATGAAAACGACCGAGATGTCAGAATTTGAAAATTCTCCAACTTTTACAATGTGATATCCAATTTAAAGGCAATTAAAAAAAAAAAAAGGAGTTTTAGTACATACCAAGAATTTAATTGACCAGTTCTTATGAACTGGAGTATATGTACAATCAAGCAGCACTAAATAGTATTATTTATAGACTACATACAAAACGACTAGAAAACATATTTAGATTCGGTGAAAATTCGAAAAATCGAAGGTATCATTAAATCTCTATATTCTATATTTTTATGCCCATCTTCCAATAATAGCCATTGCAAATGCACCAAGACCCAAGAATAGAAACCCAGCTAGTAATGATTTCATACTTTTATCTGTAAACTCATCTGAATACATAAAATCATATGCCATTAATTCAGCAATACTGTTATATATCAATACTCCAGCACATAATGCATCAAACACACCAGTTGTGATTAGTGAAGTTCTTGATCCAACTTGATAACTATTTCGTACTGCTAAACCAATACCAGCGGCAGTTGGAGTAGTTAGACTATACGCCAAAGACATCACCCACGGTACGTGGCCTTTACCCTTTGGCCATTCAGTAGTTGCAAATCTAGTACCTAAACCCAAACCTTCAAAAAATTGATGAAAACCAATTGCAATATATAACGTTACAAATTCATTACCAGCAATCGTCAAAGATAATCCAACAAACACAGAGTGCAATACTATACCACACTCCAAAACAATACAGTTTAAGATTTGTTGATATAGATTTTCAAAATTTCTATGATTAATATTTGTTCGTGGATCTAAACTTGATGAATTGGGCAGTTCACTCGATCCAGTGTCACATAGATCTTTCTCCCGATTTCCAATATTTTCATTTTCCAATTCATTTGGTAGAAATTGTTTTTCATACTCCAATTTAGCCTTATCCTTAATTTTTTTATGAGCTATTATATCAAAAAAGAATATAAAAAACACCGCCATTAAACTTATGCCTTCAGTCATGGGATAATCTTTAAATACACCACCCAAACATGGATTTTTTAGTGCAGCCGATGATTCTGCCATCAAATGTATGAAACCAGTAGCTACAATGACCCCACTACCGAAATATCTGGTGATAAAGAAAACCCATTCAGGTAGTCGTATGAATTTGCAATGTAATGCCACCAATGGAAAAAAGGAACCCAATGCTGATAATATAAATAGCACAGGAATCGCTGAAATTCTAGCAACAAAGTGTTCACCATTATACAGATTACCTTTTAAACAGGTGTCTTCTTCTCTAACATATAAAGTTGACATTGAAATCAATCATTGTTTTGTAAAAAAAAAAGAAAGAGAAAATATAGGTAAAATAAATAGTAGGTATATGACAATTAATATAATGTGAAGCTAAAAATTCATCATCTTTCCCAGCAAATGTGTAACTATTATAATAATGAACGCGAATGGAATCAGTCACTTATTGAGTTGCCAAGTTAAGAGCAAAAATGTACAAAACCAGTTTTAAATAATATGCTCTTTTAATAAAATTAAAAGAAAAATAAAAAAAAATACAAACAAACAAATTTGAATACAGAAATATGAGGTGCTAATTGTCAACACTTTGTACCACCGCCATCTACTACAATTTAATATAATAAATGACGAACTATATTACCAAAATACCATTTAGATTCTAATCTATATTAATTAATACGCCTCCTCCATCTCAAAATTAAACTATTTTTTTCTGTATTTCCAAATTTCTTGGTACATTTAGTTGCACCATATTGCCGGCTTCACAATTCGTTGGAGAACTAAACTATTAGATCTAATTAAAAAACCCTTCCATTAAAGCAGTTATACACAAAACGTCAATTCGTTTAATAATAATAGTACAAATAACGAAAACGAAATACAAACAGAGAATCAAACAATAATAAAACTATAACTCCTATATATTATCTTTTATACGTCCTGCATAATCACATATAACTTAACCAATATCCATACTTCGAGTAAAGTTATTCAAGAAATAGCCGTTGCTAGAGACCAACTAGTTTATGCTGAATGTTTGTGCATGTACAGTTTTTTTTAATCAGTAGTGCAAAAGTATGATAATGGTGCTACCTATTACAAAAAGGATCTTTTTAGCTTAATAAAGTCTTTTTATAAAACCAACTTATTCAATAATGTTCTGTTCTTTCTATATTATATGATCTCATCAGAGAAAAGAGAAAATGTTAATGCATTGAACTTTTAGTTTCAAAATATCCCCCATTTGTTGCTAAAGATAAATAACATAAATATTTATCAAAAAAACTGCTATTATAATTCCATTTTCTTAAATGTTCCAATAGTTGTGATTTATTCTTCTTATGTTGAATATCTTTCATATGTTTAATATGACGCATTTCAACCTTATCAGAACTACCACAAAGCTTACAGACTAAATTATCAAGAATAGCAATAGATTTCAAATTAGAAGAAAATTATGGAATGCCCAATAACAAAATTTAGGTCATATAATTTGATTATAAATTCTATATAGAGAACCTATCTCCAATCGGTTGTTTGCAATTTAACTTATCCATGTTCGGAGTTTTGGTAATTTATTTAGTTGGTTTGTACTATTTTGCATCTAGTTGTGTTTTGCTATTGTGAAGACACTATTAACTCTGAGAAATTTTTTTTTTCTACCATTACGTGAATTGAATTAGATAAGAACTTTTCACTTGTCTATTATAAAGGGAAACTCATATTTATTTTGAGTAAAAACAACCCCTTGTTAGATGTTTATTACTTTAATGTATTAAATTTTAATGAATTTAAGTTTGTTTGAAATAAGATATTCACTATTCTATTTTATTTGTTTCGAAGTCAATGATCCAATTGCTTGGTGGTATCTATTAAATTTGATGATCTCAATTTTAATTAAATTACAAATTTTATTAGTAGTTATCAATTTTCGTGAGTTTACCAAAATTGTCTGAAACATTGTTCTTTTTTTTTATCGAGTTTAGTTTTAAACCAAAAGAAAACATAAAAAGAAAACATTATTCGTCAATTGGTAAGATATTAGAAGAATTTGCTTGTTTTGAATTAGTTGGCTTTAGTTGATTTGTGCCTAAGTTATTCTTATAGTTAATGGTTTTGTTTTTGTTTCTATGACTAACTTGAGCAAATTTTTTTTCAGAATTTTTTTTTAATTCAATTGATTCTATGTTATATTTGTTGTAGTTAATTTTTTATTTAAGTTGTTTTTGTTACATTCGTATTTAGAATGTTTATTTGAGTGACAATTACTGCAATAATTGTAATGACTAATGATTTTGAGGGAATAGTTCTCTAGATACCACACCTATGACCTATGAGAAACAGATTGTATCAACTATATAATATATTTAAGAGGAAAGCGACGATTGGATGAAGAGAAAGGTCTTCTTTCTCAAAAATTTATTACAAATTGGGTATCGATATTTAAATATAACTACAGATTAAGAATATAAGGCAGCTCCTTGATCTTGTATGGTTAAAATGGCTGGTATTACTTAAGTTATAGATATAAGACACATGTACACGACGAAATAGTAGATAAAATTTATATGAGATAAACAAATATTAATTTTAATGAAAAAAAAAAAAAAATAGTTACTATTAATTTTCATTACAAAACTATGGAATGGCCGATGTGCATCTAGATTTACCTTCTTATTCATTACAGAATTCATTTATAACTACATTAGATCATTTACCGTGTGACATAGTGCGATCTTTATGGTTGATTCAATCATGTAACATTAGAATAGACAAGGCAAAACAAGAATTACAAATGATAATTGATTCGTATCTGCAAACTAATCAAATAACAGATGAACAACTACAGTCAATTGTCAAGCTCAAAAATACAATAAATTATCTAACTGATGAAACAATACAAGAATCAAAAGCGTTAAATAATCAATTGATCACTCATAAATTAAACTTGATTGAGGAAATCGATCAGTTGAAGCAAATAAATACTAAAAAGGAAAATTCAGATATTCGTGAAAATCAACAAGAATTGAGAAAACAATTGAAAGAGCATTATAAAGAACATCCATTGCAATCACAACGTGAAGCCATAGAAGAACAAAAAGAAATTGAAAAAATAAACAATAGAAACAATAAACTGGGTATCAAGTTGATCTTTAAATTACCTAAAAATGACACAATCATTAAACATCAAGTAGTGAAGAAAGATGCGAGAATAAAACAAAAGATGGTCGTACAGAAACCAATTAAAATTAAACAGAAGGAAATTGAAAAAGAAGAAGAAGAAGAAGAAGAAGAAATAGAAGGTGATGATGATGATGATGATGATGAAGATAAAAAATTGTATTGCTTCTGTAAACAACCTTCATTTGGGAATATGATTGCTTGTGACAATGAAGAAAGTTGTCATAATGGAGAATGGTTTCATTATAAATGTATAGGTTTATTGAATCGAGTGGAAGCGCTAAAATACACCACAGGTAAATTAAAATGGTTTTGTTCACCGGAATGTCAAAAAATTGTTGAAGAAAAAACTGCTATTGAAAAGGATAAAAAACGGAAAAAACGAAGGAGAAGGTGGTAAATTTTTATCTATAAAGTTAATAATTCTAACATACCAATTAATTCACTTGCTTCTTTACCTTTCTTTATCTCTATTGATATTTTCTTTAATAAATTATTAAAACATTCTTCAAGTACGACTGAATTATCAATTAATGTACCATACATTTCCAAAATTATTCCAATATAATCACTGACTAAATCAAAAGACCTTAAATCTTCCAAATTTTTGATAAACCAATTTAAGATGGGTAATAAACTTATTTCATCTTTTCCATATAATGAAATTCTAATCTTTCCCCTTTTTTTCAATTCATTTAGTATAGTTATAGTTTGTTCTTTTGGTAAACCTGGGGAAAACGCACTTTCCAATGCTTCATTCCATTTAAACAGGTTTAAATATTTTTCAAATTGTTTTAATTTTTTATTATTAATTGATGTATTTGTTACAATTTTATGTTCTTCATCACCTGAATAATCTCTACCTTTCATCATTCTTGCGTATGAATTCGAAACTTCATTTTTAACACCCTGTTGTACTTTTGGTTCTAATTCCTTTGTTCTTATACTTATTAAACCCGATGTTAAACCAGTTACAAAATGTTTGTAATTTGTTGGTGATACACCACAGGTTAAAACACCACCACTTGAAAATTTCCAACCAAATTGTACATTCCAATTTGATGAATTATAATCAAATACTTTTACATGACCATCTAACGAACCAACCAATAAACCTTTTTCTTTTGTATCGAATAAACATGTAGTTGATTTTGTAAAATTATTCAATTCATGGATTTGTGAGTTTTTAGTAAGATCCCATATTTTAACCACTGGACCACCCGACGAAACTATTGTAGTTGGCGAAATTGCAATTACATCTTCAACTGGATTTGATTGATTAAAAGTTGCAATAACTCTTGAGGTATCTCTTGTATCAAATATTCTTACATTTCCATCATAACAACCAGTTATTATTAAATTTGGATTTTCGGGTATGAAATTTACACTTCTTATATAGTCATCATGTAAATTATCATCAAATTGTAAGATTGGACCCTTTGTAGTTTGAGAAATATCATACAACCTTAAAATTCTATCATCGGATCCAGTAACTAACTGATTACCAATCGTTGAATGAAATTTTGCAACGTGAGTTGAATGTGAACTTGGATTTAAACTAACTAATAAATTTCTTGGTTGATAAGAATCATATATTGAAACTAAACCCGTGGCATCACTCGCAACTAATAATTTCCCATCGTATCTGAAATTCCCTGAATATACAACATCTTTAAATCTTGAAAATGTTTTTATAACCTGTCTAGTTTTTGATGAAAATATTTGTATTCTTGTTGATGATGTTACTGCAAAATCAAAAGGACTCACTGGATTAAAATCTATATGGTTTATAGGGTGGTTTTCTTTGATTAATTGAGGGTTGACATAACTTCTCCAGTACCTTTGTTCAGGAGTTGTCTGAGACGGTAATGTAGGATTTCTAACTTGAGGGATATTCTGTTTGGCAGAGGACATTAATTAATATATATTTAAAGAGATGGAAAAATTTATGATTTTCTCTCATCACAAATTTAATTCCGATGCTACCAACTGAGGTAAGCAAAAAAAAAAAAAACAAAGACTGCAAAAATTTATACCACGTCAACTAATTCTCTAAATAATGATTTATTATTGTCAATAATTTTTTGACATAAATTAACATCGTCTTTACCCAATATTTTTCTCTTTTTCAATTCTCCAATCAATAAATTGAATAAAGTAACTTTTTCATTTTTTAATTTCTTTTCAAAATTCTTTAAATTAAATTGTAAAATGGTAATAAATGAAGTTATTAAAATATTATTTGAATTAAGTAAATCTTTATTTTCTCTCAAGACAATTAAATATTTATGTTCATATATTATACTCAAGTATTCTGAATAATTTCTATTATTATTTTTATTAGTTGAAAATTTATAAATTGAATCCAACTCTGTATCAATTGGTGATGTATTAATTGGTGATGTATTAACAGTTTCACCATCAATTAATTTTTGATTAATTTTTTTCAATAAATTGATTTCAACTAATTGTGAATCAATTTTAAAAGCAGATTCTTTTTCGACAAATTGTAATTTTTTAATATATTTAGTTTTAATAGTAGATAATTGATTATTTAAATTTTCTAATTTATTTTGCTTTTCCTTTTTTAAATTATGATTCTTCTTTTCCAATTGTTTATTAGTATCAATTAATGATTCAACTTTTGAATTTAAAATTGATAAATCTTTATCATGATTGATTCCAAGTTCTTCCTTTTCCTTAATTAATAAATCATTTTCTTTTGTTAATTGACTATTTCTAGCAACTTGTTCATCAAACTCTCTAATCATTGCCTTTTCACTAACTTGATTTTCATTAATTTCTTCAATCAACTTTGATTCTTTTTCTTTCAAGATAAACAATTCATTTTCTAATTTTGACAAATTTATTTTATAATCATCATCAGATTTCTTTTGTGTTCTCTCCAATGTAGTAACCTCGTTATTAATTAATTCCATATCACTAGTTAATTTTTTATTTAAAATTGAATAATTTTCATTCTCGTTGGTCAATTTTGAAATAATCTCATTAGCCTCATTTAATTTTGATTCATAAGAGTTCTTTTCTTTGATCATGTCATCAATTTGTTTATTTTCATTAGCCATGAGCTCAACTTTATAACGCAAATGTTTCAAACCATCACTCGTAGAATCAATATTCATTAAATGACAAATTTTCGTAAGATCCTCTTCCGGTAAAACAACAGTTACATTATCTAAACCACTTAAAAGTGAATTATTTAAAATATAATCACGATTGACATTTTTGGTTGTGGATTGATTAAATTTTGAATCTACTAGATTTATATTTTCATCGTTTTTTGCATTTGCTCTTTTTTCCATAATATCAGTCCTTGAAGTATTAAGACATCTCATACTGCGTTTAAGTGGAGGAATATCAGTGAACGAAGTTATAACTTCAGTTGTTTCTTCAGTGGACATTGTTAAATTTAACCGCTTTGTACAAAAATTAAAAAAATTTGATTTCGCAACAAAAACAAAAAAAAATCTCTACATATCAAAAGAAAAATTATAGATATCAAAATATATTTAAAAAAACTATATATAATCTAGTTTTCTAAATCTTTTTTCAAAGTACCCATAAAAGCATGTTTTTCAGCTGGAGTTTGGAATCTACCTTTACCGAATCTTGAAGCAGTATCAATCCATTTCAAGTTAACTTCTTCAGTGGCTCTTCTTGAGGTGTCAACGTATAATGATTTTCTTAAAGTAACAACTCTTTTTTTGGTACCTGGGATTGAACCTTTTAATAAAACGAAATCGTTGTTAACGTTACCGTATCTAACGAAACCACCCATTGGGTTAATAGTTTTTTTAGTTCTGTCAAATTCAGTAGCACCATTAGCTTCATCTGAACCTTTACCAACTCTGTAAACTTTGTGGTTGATTGAGGTTCTGTGGTGGTAACCGTTTTGACCAGCTCTAGCAACAGTCCAGTTAACATTAGCTGGATGCCAAGCACCAATACAAGCAACTTTTCTTAAACCTCTATGAGTTTTTCTTGGTAATTTTTTGGTACCCCATCTGTGGGTAACACCTTCAAAACCATGACCTCTGGTAACAGCAATAACATCAATCATTTCATTTTGTTCAAAGACTGAGTCAACTGAAACTTCTTTTTCAAAGTGTTCTTTAGCCCAATCAACTTTGTCGGAAACTGAACCACCATTGATTTGAATTTCAGCTAAATGAGCTTTCTTTTGTGATAATGGAGTTTTTTTAATTTGAGTATGAGCTAAAACTCTAACAACTGAAGCGTATTTTTTAATTCTTTGTAATTCAGTTTCAATTGATTTTGAATCAGCATATTTGGCTGAGTATTTGGTGAAAGCCTTTTTCTTTGATTTGAACCAGTTTTTGTAGAATCTTCTTTTAACTTCTTCTGATAAATGTTCAGCCCAAACGGTGGTTAATGATCTTAAACCTCTTGGAGTTTCAACATAACCGACAACACCAACAATAACTAATGGTGGAGTATCAACAACAGTAGCAGCTTCAACAACTTCTCTTTTGTGCATTTTTGAACCTGGTCTGTCTAAATCTCTGACAATGGTGGTCATACCAGCTTTGTAACCTAAGAAAGCAGTTAAAGCAACTGGTTTTGATTTAACATCTTTTGGGAATGATTTAACTCTACCTCTTTGCTTAGCAGCTCTTTTTCTTGGTAAGAAACCTAATGAACCGTGTCTTGGTGCTTCGTATTTTCTATGAGACATCTCTTAATAAAAAGTTTTGATGAAGAATAAAAATTTAAAAATTTTTTTTTCTGTCTGAAAAATTTAATATGAGATGTTGAACAATTATATGAGCGTGGACACGACAAAAAATTTACACAGTTTATATACAGGTATAAGGTTACCCGACAAATAGATCAACCAACGCTACCCATTATATATAATATACAAATACTAGATTTTCAAATAGAAATAAATAAGAACTAGATTATTAATATCATAAATATAATGTTTGAATAAAAATCTATAAAAGAATTGAAATAATAAAAAAAAATAGAAAGAAAAAAAAAAACGAATAAAACAATGTAAAATGGCGGAAAAGAATTGAATGGAAATCTAATATAATTCAGTACAATAGTAGTAATGTTCATCTTTTTCTAATCTCCATTATTTTTTTCAATGCTAATCTTGCATCGTCTGAATCTTCAGAAGATGACGACAGACTTACTTGTTGAAGCTGAAGATGTTGAAGTTGGTGAAAATTTGAATTTAATGGTGAGGATTGTTGATTTTGCTGTAACAAATCAGTCATTATAAATTCCGGATGATCGCTAAATCCTTCTAAAAACTCATTGATTGAAGTTTGTTGTTGTAATAAAATACTTGAATTAGGTACATCTGAATGAACAAAATTGGATTCTTCGTGATGATAAGCAATCGGTGTAGGAAGTTTAGTCAATAGTTCCTCTTCTTTCAAGACCTTGGAGTCATTAGATAGTATAGCTTTACCGTTTTCATCAATTTGTAAAGTTAGCAGGAATTGTGATTCATTCGATGACTTTCTAGAAACCGGAGATAACAATTGTCCTTTTGGCAATTCATCCAAGGTCTCCAATGGCGTGTTATAAGGCAAATTAGTTGTAGTATAATTGACTAATTTTGGTTTGTTGGCTTTTGGCGTATGTGTAGAAAAAGTGATTGACGAAGTATCAGAATTCTTTCTTTTTCTCTTCGTAATGGCAGTATTTTTGTTCCGATTGGTTGGACTTACTCTCATTACTGGAGTGAAGTAATCGGGTTGCCCTTGTTTCACAATGGAATTAGAATTTGATTCGGCAGGTGATTGAAATGGAGACTTGTTAATATTGATATTTATCGTGTGGGTAATTCTTTGACTTAAACTGTTTGGTTTTGGAGGTCTGCCTCGTTTCTTTTTGGTTGGTGTGGCAATTGGAGTGGGAGGTTCGAATGTTGATTCATAATGATGATGGTTGTTAGTTGACATTGAAATAAATGAATGAATGAAATGAAATAAAAAAAAATATATATATAAAAAAAAATAGAGTGATTAAAATTTGATCGTTTTTTCAAAAGATGAAAAAAATAAATAAATTAATTAACAAAGAATGAGAAACTGAGCGAAAAAAGGGGAATTTATTTCAAATTATAATAAAATATAAAACAATGTAACAATGGATATCAAGTATTTAAAAATTGACATTAGCCTTTGAAATCAACTACTGTCGGAATTCTTTGACGATAAAGCTATACTACTTACTACCTTGGTTTAAATTAAATTACATAATACTGATAAAATAATAATTAAATATATCAAAGATAAATAATTTACGTAATATTTCATCGTAAACGATATTATTATTTTTTGAGAAATCGTCAAGACTAAATTGATTAATTCCAAAAGGTTTATGGATCAAACTTTTTTTTTTATTTTCTTCTGTTCTATCATGAACTCATTGATATCATGTCAAACATAAAATTGTTTCTTCTACCGCATTGTTGAAATTTGGTTGTATGTTACAGTGAAATATAAAAAACAACACAAGAACCATTAAGAAGGTTATTTATCGTCAATACGGAATTTTAAGTTTGTCTAGTAAATTTAATTTAGCAGATATGATTTTTTACATCAAAATGAAATAAAAATAATAATATATACTGGAGAAGTATAAGGCGAAGTTTCTAACTTATTCATATTATTCGTTACCATTATATTGCAGCTGATTACAAGCAGTATCTTCTTCGTCTTATCACTAATAATTCGAATTGTGTGTTATCAAGATCTATAAAAAAAACATAAATTACATATGCAAGTAATAATTTAACCCGATTTGGATAAATGTGCAAAGATTACAGATACGCGTAAAAATTATTAAGCCACTAAACATATTTATTACAACTATATAACTTATCATATTATAACTTTGCTTTTTCTTCTAGACCATTTAATTTAACTAACCCTTCTTGTATATAACTTGCTATGTGTTTACCCTTATTATTAAATAATTCTCCTTCAAATAGTACCCTATCATGACTAAATCTAATACATTTGAATTGAATATTTATCCAACTATTTAAATCAAATTCATCATCATGAAAATACATTGAGTGATCCAAACTAACTAGGAAATATAAATTGCGATGTTGTTCAATGGGAAAATTTTCTACCCTAAGTAATCTAGATAAAGAAGTCAAGTATCCACTGTCTGCTAAATTCGCCAACCCAAGATATTTTAATGAATTCACATTCTTTCCTCCAAACTTCGAATAGAAACTTAATTTCCTCTCACTTACTTTTTGGTCATCTTCATATTTCGTATTATCCAACGATATGAATGTTTGCGGAAATTTGTAATAAATATTTAAATGTGAATCTACATCACTTGTTACAATCTGATCTAATTCGTGCTTGGATAATGGCTGTGATTGAGGTGTTTCAAATTGAAATTCTTTTTCGGTACTTTTATTTTTATTAGTTAATGATACTAAGACAATATAAACTAATTGAGAATTTTGATATGCTCTGATTGACCTGGTTATAAAAGATTTTCCATTTGATAATTTTTCAACCTTGTATGTAACCAAATCTTTATTATTACATGCACTGATGAAATATGAATGTAAAGAATGTGGTTTGAATTGGGAATTGGGCGATGATTTAATAGCCACAAGTAATGCTTGGCCTACTAAATTACCACCATATATACCTCGTGCTTTTGGGAATGGTAAAATTAATGGGGTTTTACTAATGAATTCCGAATCTGATACTCTATACACACCAAATTTGTCTTCAATATCTACTGCTGTATTATCTGTCATTGATTAAATTGGTAATGGCTGAAATGATGAATAATTTGATATTTTTTTGCTTCTGCCGAGGGTTTTTGGAAATTTACCCCATGCTAAATCAAAATTATGCAGTAAATTTTTTTAAAAAAATAGTGTGAAGAATACGAAAATTCGGTCAATGCAAAAACAATCTTGATATAATTGACTAACAAGTTAACAACAATAGTCAAAAACTAAAGAAAATCATGAAAAAAAAATGATTGAAAAACAATGAAAACAATAATAATCTCAGCTAAGACTGTGGTGGGTTTTTCTGTAGAGACTAGATAGTTTGTATAGTTTTACCTAATATATACGATAAGAAAAAAAGGTTACGAAACCAACTATATGCGTAATCATCCGAAGCCTCATTAAATCGGTCAACTCAATAACCAAGAAATATAAACAGTAGCCAAAAACAAAAGAAAAAGATATCAACAACGATTAATCGACAATGAAAACCAGATTAATCTCAGATGAAGATATATTTTTCTGTAGACACTAGTTTGCATAGTTTTTTACCTTTAAGAAAAACACGAAATTTTGCAGCCATCTTTTTTGGATAAAAACGTTTACGATAAATGTTGACGCAACATGCTTGTACCCGTTAAATCTGTAGAAGTTACCATTCTAGGAGCATTTGGAATCAATGGAAAAGCAGTACAATATCTACAACGATTGATGCTTTCACATTATCATTGTTATAAAAGAAATGCCCTTTTGATGTAAACAATAGCCTTGAAATGGCATGCACAACCTTGTCTTTAGCATTATCTTTGTATATTAAATCTACATTTTGATAATAGATTTTGGCGAAATTCGTAATTGTATATAATAATTAAACGATAGAAAAGGCTATAGCATTTTTTTGCGACCAAATTTTTATACGATTCAAAACTTTAACAAGATCAGCCAAACATAACAGGGATTATATATATATATATAAATAAATTATAAAGAATCAGTATCATGATTTGATACGGTACATTAACCAGTGTCATTTTCCGCCTCTCCACAATCGTTTAAACAAAATGTAGAGCTTCGTATAACCACACCACCAAAATTAATGCGCGAAGATCATTGAAAAATCAAAAATCTTGCACCTAAATATAATAAGTTGTAATTTCAATTCGACACTATTCCAAATATCCAATATAATGTCAAAATTGAATCCACATACCAAACATAGAGAGTTTAGTGGTGTTTTTGGAGCCATTGCAATAACATTTTTTTTACCATTGACTATATATATATTTGGATTAATTACAAATGAATACTATTCTATTCAAGGTATAAATTTGAATATAAACAAAATCGTCGCTCAGTTGCCCCAAAGCAAACAAGATATAATTGAATTATTCTTTGATTATTCATGTTGGAAATTTTACTTATTGTGGTTTTTCGCTCTAGTTGGTTTAGATTCAATATTACCAGGTAAAGTCTTACCTGGAATCAAATTAAGAGATGGGAGTCATCTCACGTATAAAATTAATGGAATGGCAATGAGTGGATTATTATCAAGTTTATTATTAGCTAGAGCTTATGCCAAAGACTTTTATTTACCCGAATTAGAATTCATTTATTCAAATCAATTAAAATTAACAATTACAACCACTTTATTTTCCTTCTTTTTAGCTATATTTGTATATATTGCAAGTTTTATACCATTGAGCAAAAAGAATGGAATGGGTACCAATGAAAGAATTCTTAGTATTAATGGAAACACAGGTAACATCATCTATGATTGGTTTATTGGACGTGAATTAAACCCAAGAATTGGATCATGGGATATTAAATTATTTTGTGAATTAAGACCCGGTATGTTATTATGGTTATTAATTAATTTATCGGCTTTGCATCATCAATACCACAGTTTAGGTTACGTTACTGATTCAATGATTTTGATCAACGTAATGCAAGCTTTCTATATCTTTGATGGGGTTTTAAATGAAGAAGGTTGTTTGACTATGATTGACATTACAACCGATGGATTTGGATTCATGTTGAGTTTTGGTGATTTAGCTTGGTTGCCATGGTCGTATTCAGTACAAACTAGATTTATGAGTTTACCTGGAAATGAAGTTAATTTAGGAACAACAAATACAATTTTAATCATTTCATTAATGTGTTTAGGATTTTTCATTTTCAAATCTGCCAATCGTCAAAAATCATTATTTAGACAAGGTAAATTACCACATTTAAAATATTTAGAAACACCCACTGGATCAAAGTTATTAATTCAAGGTTGGTGGGGTTATTCTCAACATATTAATTACCTCGGAGATTGGATTATTGGATGGTCATGGTGTTTGCCTACTGGATTTCAAACACCATTAACTTATTTTTATGTGATTTATTTCGCAAGTTTATTAATTCATAGACAAACTAGAGATGAAATGAAATGTAAAGAAAAATACGGAGAAACATGGATAAAATATGAACAACTTGTTCCTTACAAAATCATACCTTTTATATATTAATCATTCTTTTTATCTAAATCAATTGGTTTTTCAAAAGATTGATAAGTGATTTCCAAACTTGTCAACCAAGATAACCCTTGATATAATATACATATTAAAAATAAAGATATTATGATAGCTGAAAAAATCCCTGGTGTGAAAAATTGATACTTTGTAAATAAATTATCAACATTTGGATTTGATGATGTATCATTTTCATCTGTATCTAAGAGAGGAACAGATTCATCACCGATTAATTCTTCTGCAAGTTTGACATCAGATTCAATTGTAGAATCATCATTTTCATCATCTCTTTTTGCAATGATTATCTCATTATCTGAATTGTATAGATTTAAAATTTTTTCCTTGACTTTATCCTTTATACTTTCAGTTTCAAAAGTTGGGACCACTTGGATTATTACATTTTTGGCGTTTTTTTTCATCTTGCCAATGTATTCTTCAATGTTAAAGTAATCAACTTTTGAATAAGCCATTGTAAGATACTCCGTTGATAAATTAAACTGTATGTCGTTTTGATTATCATATAATATTAGTCCCACTTGATTAAAATCTTTTGGAATTTCTATCTTTGCACTGACTTGAAATATGACTAAATTCGAAACATCATAATTTTCATCAATTGTGGATTCTATACTTTGTTTAGACAAGATCTTTGAATTTGAGTCTAAAATTGATCTATAAGAATATAATGGAGCAACATTCGAAAATGCCAATACACAAGAAATATAACTAATGAGTACTAATGATATACTACTAATTAGTTGCATTATGTTGGTTTGCTTTTGATTTTGTAAATTTGTTGAAAATGAGATTGAGAATTGTAGTGTATTTTGGTATGAAATTTGAATTGTGAAGTTTTACAACCAAAAGATATAAATAGGGAAGATGAAGAATACTAAAACAGATAAACCCGTGGTAGTAATAGATCTTGAATATATGAAATTAATCGATAAGTTAATTCGACGTTTCACGGTTCAAAAAGTCAGAATCTCAATTATTTTCGACATTCCAAATGTGGTCAATTGGAATATCTTGTTTGTTTAATATAACAACAACCTTTGTTCTATGCTTGCCATCCACCATTTTTGATTGATGCAACTTCAATGTGTGTTGTGCTTATATTGATTTCGTGTTTTTAGAAATTTTCCAATCCCAGATTTTCTCAATACGAAAAACATTTTTAACAAAAGTTATTTACATCACATCCATCCAACATGCCAGCAGATATACCCAAGTATGTTCAACTTTTACAATTGAATTTGTATAATTGATACTAACTTATTTTGTCCAGACCAGTTATTCAAAAATTGATGTTTTTTACAGCCTTAATGATTATATTTCCATTAGTCACATTCTTCACAGTACAATATTTTACGTCAAATAGTATAATAAGTGGTGGACTTAGTGCTTTAACTGCTAATATAGTATTGATCGCATACATAGTTGTTGCTTTCAAAGAAGATACTTCTACATTCGGTGAAAAAGATGATACTAAAAAAGTTAGGTAATGTTTTACTAATATACTAAAATTATTTGAATCAATCCAGTTACTTCTGTTTATTCCCTACTCTTTTACATAGATATCTTATTACTTCATCTATTGTATCATTTTGGTATAAATTGATTTAGATATCTTTTTTTTTTATTCATTTTTTTTTTTTTTTTTTTTTTGTATGCAAATAGTCAATTATTATGGTTCATCAGTTATCTTTAGTATCATCAATTCCTCAAAATCAATATCTACAGACAATCTCATCACTCAAAGCACTAACAGGGCTAATTAAACCTCAACCAATATCCACGTATACCTTGATTACAAAACCAAATCATTTATTTAAACCAAAATTTGAACCTGGCAAAATTAACCAAATTGAACAATATTTCATGAAATGTACTACCACATGGTCAGATACGACTATAGATACAAGTAAACCAATTCTAAAGGATGATAGCATAGTAGTGCCCAAATTATTTAACGGAGAGAGTGCAGAGAGAATATGGACTTTAAATATTAATGATATTCCAATTGCTGGTAAGAATCAACAATGCTGTCAACAAACTATCTACGAAAGTACATTAATTCATACACATACTAATTTGGGCGGCGATTCATTTTTGACCTTCCTTGCTGATTTGGGATATGAAGTTAAAAATCAATATTGGATAAAAGGTATACGATTCTTTTACGGTGATGTCATAATAGAAATTTATAAATTGTTCATTAGAGATGATATAGATCAAGACATGGATGGTATAAAATTGAAATTACTAGATGAGTCAAATCAATTTCAAATCAAATGTTACATAAATGTGAAAAATTCAACTGAAATTGAATTGATAAATCTGGGTGTAAAATCTTTAATTAAATTACAAGAATATTTAAAGAATTTATTTATATTGGAAATACCAGATAGGATGTATATGGATTCTAGGATTAAATAAATATATATATTAGATCATTTCGCCTTTTTCCTCACTTGGTTTTAAGTCATTAATCTCCTTTTGTAATTGGGTTAAGGTTAAAGGTTGACTAGGTATATGATCACTGGCACTTAATCTGAAAATACAATCATTATTAGAACGACCAACTTGTTCTATTCCATTATCGTATAATTTTTCAATGAAATTCATTTGTAATTTTAATGACTTGATTAATTCAGGAGTTACGTTATCATTAAACCCAGAGAGTTTAATCATTTTGGCAACAGTTTTATTTGTGATTTCTGATGTTTTCTGGGGTGTCAATAGTTCCTTGATAGACCATGTTGGATTAGATAGTAATTTGTCTATGTCTTTTTTTGTTTTGATTTGGTTTAGCAGTCTAGTCGTTGTATGTAGTGATCTTCGAAGCATTTGTCAATTTTCAATTTTTGCAACGCGATAAATACTTTATCAAGTTGCAATAAGAGCAAAATTCTACGAAAACAAGCACAACATTAATCCAAGAACAACACTTGATTACAGATTAGTGCTTCATTGTTGTAAACCTACAATACATGAAATTAGAAATACCGTGATACAACCGCTTAAAAACAACATTTGATTTTCAACACTAGTGCCTCATTATTGTAAAACACGTGATTTACAACAGAGTAAAATTGTAGAATGTATCGAATTAGAAATCCAGGCTTTTATATAGGCCGTTTATCAAGTCCATTAATAGTCCTTTTACAAACCACACGATCAATCTGTATTTTGATGAATAGTATTCTAATAAGTAGTGTAAGAATACTAAAGTGATAATAATAATAATAGAAAACGCAAGCGATGGGAAAAGGTAGATTCAATAAATACTCTAAATAGTTGATAAATGAATTTGGGTTAAGACTTCTTAATAAGCCAAGCCTAGTTTTCAAGATATTAAGATAGTGTGGTAAAGCCAATTTGTATTAATAATAGTTTAAGAAAATAAAGTAAGTTTTTACTTCACAACATAGATAGATATTCTCTGTTATTTATACTATTTCTCTAATACGTGCCTTGCCCAATTCATCTGATCATATTGCACGACCCCCGGATATATGGTGCTTGATCGGAAATTATTTTCATCATTAAAAGTATAATACATACTTTACGATATCTATTTATTTGGAAAGCACTCTTTTTATCTCTAATCAATATTTATAATGATATACTTATATAAACGACACACCTGATATACAGGTATAACTATTCAGAACATCACTGAATACAGAGCTCAACGTTAAGATTAATATATATTTATCTATTTATAATTCTTTCAACTCCTTCTTCTTTTTGTCCAATTGTTTTCTTTTTCTAGTCAATGCTTTATCTCTGTTTTCGTTCTTTTCAATACCATATTGCATCTTTTTGTATAATTTCTTCTGTTTATTTGTCATCATGATCTTTTTCAATTCTTTTTCTTCATCTTCTTCTTTCTTTGAATGCGATTTCTTTTGTTTTGGTGTATTGTTTTCCAATTCAGAGTATTTAACACCTTTAGCTTCCAATTCCAACTCTTTTTGAGCTTTCAAATCATCATCCATAACTTGTTCATCTTCCTCTTCATCTTGATCTTCATCACCTTCTTCAACTTCAATTTCCTCCTCCTCCTCTTCCTCTTCTTCTTCTTCTTCTTTGGTGGTTGCTTCTTTATTTGGATTATATGAACCCGCATCACCCCATGGTGATAAGTGTGGTGGCAATGTTTCACCCGGCGCATAATCATTAACATTAATTAATTCTTGTTTATTGATACAATCAAATACCCATTGTGGTTGAATATAAGTTCTTCCAGGTACTTTGTTCAATATTTTTGGTCTATCTATTATTTGATGGGTTATGTTGTCCAAGTTCAATTTATCATATGCTTGTGGATCATTTATCTTTAATTCATCTAACTGAATTTCACTCACGATTTGACCATCACATGATAATATACAAAATTGTAAAATATCCATAGGAACTTCTCTACCGATGAAAAATATAAAATTTGAAAATAATGTCGCAGTTGGACTTTGATATTTCGAAGGTTGTACCAATGAATCAACTTTGTCATTATCAGTTTTGAATTCATCCAATTCATCATTCACAATTTCTTCTTTAGTCTCTTTATCTTCTTTATCTGCTTCGATTGCCTTTTGATATTCCTCAGATGTCAATTCTTTACCCTTTTCATTATTAGTTTCAGGTTGGGTGGTGGTTGTAGCTGATTCATCCTTTGATTGTAAAATAAAATTATTCAAACCACCGATTTTCTTTGAATTTTTGAAATCAATCTTTGGTGGATATATCAAATCAGCTTCATTGTATAATTTAAACAAGACAAAATGTAATAAAGTTGAATAGAATTCTAAAAATGTCAACATTATTCTAAAATCAACATCGGAAGGTATATTTGTAGGAAATTTGAATGGAATTAACCATCTGACCTCTTGTCCTTTTATTGTTGCTTGGTAATAAACACCTTTTATACTAACAAAAACCTTTTTCAAACAATGTTCTCTTGCAATATACGCCAACCATTGATTACATAAATTTTCACAATTGGAGATAATCTTACCTGAAACTTTATCAGTAACTGGCATATTTGCGAATAAAAATAACATATTAAGAGGATCGTCTAAATCTCTTAAAGCGTCCAAGAAAGTAGGATATCTTTCCTTTATGATATGATTCAAATTGTAGCTTTGTTCATGACTTTTATTTAATTTGTTAGCTTGACTGATTTCACCTTTACCCAAGTATTTTGTTAATTTCTTAGCAAATGTTTTATGTTGTCTAAATTTGTTTAAAATCGGTTCATGTAATAAATATTGAATATCCTTTGAATAATAAAATGTAACTGGTGCTGTACTTCCTTTATTTGCTTTCTTCTTATTACGTGGTTCTCTTGGGTAAATACCTTTGAAAATACATAATCTTCTGAAATCAGCTAATGAGATTTGTAATTTTTTA
>JAJMBM010000042.1:0-26652 GCA_030565325.1 Insectozyma coleopterorum
AAATCTCTATCTGCTTTCGATAATTCTGCTTCTCTTGATTCTAATTCCTTTCTTCTTTGCTTTAACCTTTCTCTTTGTTGCTTATCCATACACCAAGTATAATATCGTTCTCTAAGTCAATTTAAGCTACCAAATGTACTATAATTGGTGTATTCGCTTATTTAGATTAGTATGTGAGGCTTTCTTATTTATTAAAAAAACTACTTAATTAAAATGGTTTGAGAACAATTGCCATTGTTAAGAAAATATCGGAATTTCAACGAAACAAAGCCAGAATACCCTTCAAATGGCCCATTTAACCTCCACCATCAATTTTTATCAAGAGATATCACCATCTGATGTGTTTAAAAAGCTTTTCATTGAAAGAAATAGAAAAATACTAATTATTTTGATCAAATAGCACGCAAAAATCAAAGCTTATCGGGTGGTTAAAGTTCTCTTCTCATTAAAAAAATTATATAAATTTTTCACATCTTCGATGAGGATGCTACCTAACGGCAGTGTATATCCCAATCGTGTATCATGTGTAAACCCATAATACTACAAGAAATTTTTCTGACCAAGTTGTCATAAGGTCTCAAAATTAAATTGCTATATTAACAATTCCATAGGAATATCAACTTGAATAATTCCACACAGTATTATATTTATGTATTCTATTAAAGAGAAAAGAAAGTAGATTTAATATAAATATAAATATTTAAGTATATATATATGTTGTTATTCCAATGTCTAAAAATATTAATTAGCAATTCAACACGACTAATTACACGTGATCAATAATGAAAAGTATAAATACATTACGATATCTATTTAATTAGAAATCACTCTTTTTATTTTACCAATATATACATATACTAGTATACTTATATTTCTACCAAGAAACCCTTTATTCACTAATCAACAATAGTTTACGACACCTAATATACAGGTATAACTATTCAGGACATCACTGAATACAGAGCTCAACGTTAATGTATAGTATGTAATTCACGAAATTTTAGAAAAAAAAATTTAGAAGTCCTTATGTAGTTATTTTTTATAGTATATCTTAGGTAAAACTATACAAATTATCTAGTCTCTACAGAAAATCATCTTCGATCGTGTAAATAAGACTGTGGTAGGTTTTTTTGTAGAGACTAGATAGTTTGTATAGTTTTACCTAATATATACTGTAAAAATATACTTATTTATTTTTGAAAAAAATTCAAAAAAATACCCAATTTTTGAAATGTTTCAAAGATTTTTCGCTCAAATGGAATAAAAGAGTTTCTTTCTTTCTTTTTTTCTTTAGGATCTATACAGTAAAATACTGAGTTTCCGTCTGTAATCAACAAGAGATGGTTTGATTTTTTTTTCTTTCTAAAATTACGTGAATTAGATTCGATATATATATATATACATACTTAGATTCTATATGTACTTATATCTATACTAAACTTAATCCCTTTTGTCTTGTCTATCATTAAGCGAAACTCATCTTTCTTTTGAGTAGAAAACCCTCTTCAGATATATTTTTATAATAACTACCCAATTTTTTATTTGCTATGAAGTTACTCTTGATTTCATCAAATCCTCATCCACTAGACGGAATGATCTAAATTTTAATATTGCATTTAAATATCTATTAAAGAGTGATTTAATGCTTTCATCTCTATTATGTGGCAAATTCTTGGAACCACTAAAATAATTTATGCAGAAATTAAAAAAAGTATACCATAGTTGATAAGGTGGATTATAGTTTTGAGATCAAAAATCGCAATCAATAAATCATCATACACAGTGTTTGATTTATTATCACTTTCGTGGATTTCAATTTCTTGTGTACGTATGCAAAAATACCTAAGTATCGAATTTATTTTTCTTCTTTAAATTTTTTAAAATTTCAGTGGAAGAATTTTTATCAATTTTTCTCTTTTTAGGACCAAACTTACCTGCGGTTCCAAATTTACCAGTCCATGTTGGAGTACCAATTTCATTTTTTCTAGTTAGAGCTCTTGACCTTTTTAAAGCTTTTGATGCTTCATTTGCAAGTTTGTTTGCTTCATTTTCGATGATATCAATTTCTTGAACTTTTGATTCGATAATATCATCATGTTTTAAAGCACTATGAACACCACTATTCGAAAAAATACCAGCCATAAATCTGTTGTCATCATTGTCATCTTTTTCTTCTTCTTCTTCTTCTTCTTCTTCTTCTTGACCATCTTGGAATTTATCTAATTTTGATACTCCAGAAATATTGGATACTTGATAAAGATCATCATCATTTTTATATTTCTTTTTTAATAAACTTTTTGATTTTCTTTCCTTTGTGCCACCATATTTTTCTTCTTTTCCATTGTTGAATAAATCAGCAGTTTCAGTTCCGGTTTCATCTTGGTCTCCAAGGGTAAATAAATCGTATAAATCATTATTTTTAAAAAATCTTCTTTGTTTTGGATCTTTTAATATTTTATTTGTTAAAAATGTTTTGAAAATTTGACGATGATAAATTTTTTCTTCAATTGAACCCGTTGTCATTAATCTATAAATTGTTATATCTTTTGTTTGACCTAATCTCCAAGCTCTTTCCCTGGCTTGAATATCAGTTGATGGATTCCAATCAGGATCAAAAATAATCACTCTATCTGCGCCCGTTAGATTCACTCCCAAACCTCCAACTTTAGTTGTTAAAAGAAATACATCAAGTTCAGGAGTATTGTTAAAAGAATCAACTAATTCCTGTCTTTTACCAATCGGTGTACTACCATCCATTCTTAAATAATTAAACTTTTTGGATTCCTCATTCAATAAAGGCAAATTTGCCACAAATTTTTCCAAAATATCCAACATTTGTCTTGTTTGACAAAACAATAAAGTTTTATGTTGTTGCGATTGCCATAATTGTAATAAATTTTTCAAAACTTGCATTTTACCTGATTTATTTGGATTTCCATAACTTTTTTTATGCATTAAAGCTTCACGATAAAGTAGATCTGGATGATTACAAATTTTTCTTAATATATCAACACCCATTAAAACATTTCTTTTTCCTTTAATAATTGAATCTAAATCTTCACTCGATAAAAATTTTTCATACAAATCTTGTTGAACTTTAGTTAACTTTACAAATAAAACCATCTCATTCTTCTTAGGTAAATCTTTTGCAACGTCACTTTTCAATCTTCTTAATAAATAAGGTGATATTAAATCTCTTAAAATAACAGCACATTTATATGCCGTTTTGACTTGTAAATTGTTCGAATTTGCATAACCACCAGTCTTGATAGGTATTGAAAATTGTTGTTGAAATACAGGTAAAGTACCCAATCTACCGGGGAAAACAAAATCAAATAATGACCAAAGTTCAATTAAATTATTTTGAATTGGTGTTCCCGATAAAATTATTCTATTGACAGTTTTAATTTGTTTGCAAGTTAATGAAATATCTGAATCTGGATTTCTAATTTTATGACCTTCATCTAGGACAACATAACCCCATTGTCTTGGTAAGATATGCTTTGAATAAATCCTTAACCCAACATAAGTTGTAACTAATACATGTCCTTTGTCCATGACTCTATCAACTATTTCCTTTGCATTGATTTGTGATTTAATTCCATTAAATGAGGATGATTTTGGGTCATTATTTTCAAGATACTCCTCTAATTTTTCTTCCGATACACCTTTACTTGACATTGCTGATCCAATACTATGTAAAATTATACATCTTAAAGGAGGCCACCATCTATGAAATTCATTAACCCATTGATTCAAGACAGTCGCAGGCACGACAATTAAAACAGGTTTATCTAATAATCCACTATAATGTAAACCAGCAATAAAGGATATTATTTGTATTGTTTTACCTAAACCCATTTCATCACCAATTATTCCACCCGTCTTTTGCGTATATAATTCCCATAACCATTGGACACAAGTTTTTTGATAATCAAATAATGATGGATAAATATCTCCAGGTAATTTGAAACTTTTATCTAATTTTGCATCTGATATTGTAGGATGTGGTTTAAACCATTCTTCTTTATTTGGTTCATTATCGACTTGTCGTAGCAGAGACCTTTTTGCAACCCATTTCTTTAGTCTTTTTTGATATAGAAGCTCATCACCATCATCACTATTCCTGATATCATCTGACTCATCATCATCATTTCCTTCCATCTCTTTGTAATCATAATCGTTATCATTTTCGTCATTATTCGTTATAAAACCTGGAGTTTTTAAATTTTGATGATTTTGATGATTTTCTTTCGAATCATCCAGTTGAAAAGCATTTGCAGATCCAAATGCTGTAATTTTTCCTATTCTAATTAAAAAATCCTTTTCTGATTCATCGGGTAATCTTTCAGTTGATATAGAAGGTTTTCGCTCCTTTGTGTTTAAATCTTGTACACTTTGATATAACCTAGATTTTATATCTTCAACATCTTGTTGTCTCGGTATCAATTCATTTTGTTCAATCCAATTCAAATCATTTTCAATCAATTTACGTTCACTTATTTTACTACGTGAATTTAATTTAGATTCTAATACTGAAATTTTTTTTAATGTAGCATTTAAATCTTTTGTTGCTTTCGCCAACCTTTTCTCATCTAGTTCTGCATCTTTTGCAATTAATTTTTGATTGGCTTTATTGGTTATCGAAGTTTCTAATTCATTTTGATCGACTAATTTATATTCAACTACGGTATTATCAGTCATAGATTGGGGGAACAAATGTTTCAGATTAGATTTTTTTCCGCATAGAAAGAAATGGTTTTTTTGGTATTTGAGGTAAGGATGCAAAGAATTATTATAATACTATATTCAATTATATAAATTTATATAACTTATTGTTGTATTTATACGTGTTACTCTAAATTGGAACAGGAACGGTTCATGGAAGTTGATGGGTAGTTTATTCTTTCTTTGTGGTACTTCTCGTATTTTTCACAAAGTGTTACTATCAAAAAGACAAAGATTTTTAATAATATACGAGTTTTCCTTCTATCATGGTTTAGATTATAAAATTAATTTATATGTGTGAAATATAAATTAAACGTTGAAGAATTATTGTCCATAATTATCGTTCAATTAGAAATACTCAACAAGAGGAAAACTAAATACATCTTTGAAATGTTGAAACTGTATAAAAAGTATATTTAATTTAATTATTAGATCTCAATTTCACTCTTGCCACAGTGCTAGCCTGATAGTTTATTCAACACAAAGTAAGATATTATAAATTCAAAAGATAAAAGTCTAAACATTATTTTTGTTAGGTAATTGGATGTAGTAATGGGTAGCGTTGGTAATCAACATTAAATCAGGCCTTTCACCGTCAATGCACGTTAGATTAATCAACATTAAATCAGGCCTTTCACCGTCAATGCACGTTAGATTAATCAACTATTGAAGAGACCTAATTTAATAATAATTACAAATGCACATGCTATAGTCTTAGATTATAAATACCATATAGATTCTCTAGTCGAAATATATACAATAGTATCCTAACAATTTTAGGTTAATAATTAAAAAATTAAATATGCCGATAATTGAGAAATTAGAGGATAAAAGAAATAACAAAAAAGAAGTGAATGTAAAAGAGAAACAACTATGTAACAAATCCTACATCCTGTTACTTTAATGTAGTTAGAGGGCACAAAGGGGGGAATGGGGGTGTTTTACTTGTATATTTATAAACTCTTTGTGTAGTATGTGGTTACGTCTAACACAAACTGATGCTCCAAGTGTTGCTCTTTTCAATACACACGCACTTCAGGTAGATACTGTAACGACGTGGTCACGTGTTCGGGACTATACCGCCTTTATACTTGTGTTACCTGAAACGTATCGTATTATACAGAGATCGATGTGATATCATTTAAACAAGATGATATCATTTAAACAAGAATTTTTTTTTTCTTTTTTTTTTTTAGCAAATAATTACTTTTAAATAATACAAGCAAATTACTACTGATAATCACCGATTGGACCTCTAAACAAATCTTTAATCACTCTCTTTTTCACAATTGTCTCATTAATGATATTATCAATATCATCAGGAAAAACTCTTCCATACCATATTAAATCCTTTGTACTCCGCGTTTCTTTAGGATAATATAACACATTACCAGCATATTTATGACCACCAACATGGGTAATTTGTCCATTGTAAACATAATCTACTAGACATTCCTTTTCTAATTTAGTTTGAAATTGGTTTTGTAACTTTGGTCCCATAATACCACATCGTATATCACGTTTTGCATGTCCACAAGTTAAAATTAAATCTTTTTCAATAACAAACTCTTGAAATAAATCTGGATTAATCGACTCACAATTAATAACAACTTCTGTTTTTTCTTTGTCTTGTGTTTTAAATGGATTGTAAACCTTTTCTTTTTGTTGTTTGTGTAGATATTTCACCACAAATTCAAATGTGTTGGATAAATCAAATCTAATTGCAATGTTATCTGGAAATAAGAAAACCAATTGTTGTTTCTCATCAATCCCATATCTATCAAGAATAGCTTGATGATTTTCGAAAACAACACTTGATACCATTGTTCTTTGATCTTTATATAAATGTTTAAATTTTTGCATCTCGTAAGCTAATGTGCCCGTGCAATCTTCTATTTTTGAATTGAATTCTTCTATTTTGTTATCTCTAGTGGTTAAACACATTAAATGTTTTGATGGAATAGCGCTAGTGTAATTCAAATTACTTTTCAAATCTATTTTTGGTGCATCTTTTGGAAACTCAACGCACGAACATGCTGTGACACGATCTGGTTTTAATATATCTACCAATTTCCATGGTATACTATAGTGCCTTTTATGAAATAATCTAATCATAAAGATTTGATGATGATAAAGAGAGACATGGTTATTTCATTTTGTTTTTTTTTTTTTGATTTTTTAATTTTTTTTTTTTTTCTTTTCGGAAAAAGGAGGAGATTTCGATCCGAGACTTGGCTTCAGTATATATAAGGTGGTTGTAATAAAACTGTTTCTTTTCTTTTAATTTCTTTTTCTAATAAACCCCAGCCGCCTAATCAATAATGGAATCTGTAGCTCACTAATTTATAAATAACATTTTACAATTAACGAGTGTTCAGACATGTGCGTAATATGTTAATAGATGGTATTGCGGTAGCCATATAGAGCACTAACAACATATGGTTTTTCTGTACAGACTAGATAGTTTGTATAGTTTTACCTAATATATACGATAAAAAAAAAAAAAAAAAAAAAAACATATAGTAAGTTGCATATGTAATTATAGCTGCAAATTATATGGAAAATCATTTCAACTGTCTCTTTGATTATGTTGGATGAAGATTGATGATAATTTCATCAAATCTATTTCTTCTATTATAGCTTTCATTTTTTAAACAATACTTGTTTTTTTTTTCTGTAACTTTTCTTTTCGAATCCAGTTCATAAAAAATTGAAAGTTGTTGAAGGTATTACTAAACATACTTACTATTCTATGAATTTCCAAAACAGAAGTATCACGGTGATAATAATGAGATTTGAGACAATTTTAAATTTGATTGTCGTTACAAACAAAACACGACTTAAAAGTATAATATATAGTTAATTTTAATTAAAAAAAAAAAAAATGTAACACACACAAAAAAAACGTATTCAAATCTAAAGGGTTTCAGATCTCCACATTTAGTTTTTGTGACAAATAAAAACCCAATCAAGCAAATATCAAAATCTACGAAAAGTTTGAGTACGCATAAAATATAAAACATTATCTATTTAACACATCAATAACGAATTAAGAAGTACCATTCCTCAAGTGTTAACACTTTGGGGACACATAGAAGGGTGAGAGGGGTTCTCATAATCGTTTGGTGCTGGTTTTACATAACAGTAGGTAGGGTGCTCTACGTTTTGATTTAGCCGGTTATGATGCGACGTGCTGTCAACTGATTTGTTGGTCCTCAGGTCTCCAATTGTCATATCTTGCTTTGAATGATACAGGTTGGCCCTTTTTTTTTTTTTTTTTTTTTTCTTTTTTAAAAGTTTGTATTAGAGAATATATTTATACAATTCTTCATCCTTGTCGCTAATAAGTTCTTTTAAATCCAATTCAATTTCTTCCACTTGTTTATCATTTCTACCAACGTCTTTTGAGATATTATTAAACCATTGTGTTTCACCTTTGCCAAAGATTAAATTATAAGCACATCCAATTTGATTAGCTCTTGCTGTTCTTCCAACTCTATGAATATATTCCCGTGAAGAATTTGGTAAATCATAGTTTATAACATCTCTAATTGAAGTCAAATCAATACCTCTTGCTATTAAATCGGTGGCTACTAAAATATTGATATTTTGATTTGTAAAATCTTTTAATAATTTGTTTCTAATTGATGTTTTATTATTTGTTGAATTTATATATTCAACATTGATTTGTAAGTTAAAGCCAGTGAAAAGATCTTGTAAAATTTTAGCCAATCTTATTGATGATTCATTTGATTTTGTAAATATCAATACATTTGAAAGTTTATCTTTCGAAATTAAAAATTTTGTTAAAATCAATGGTTTAATTGAATTTTTGGCAACACCAAATGATATTTTAAATTCTTGTAAAGTTGAAGGCACTTGAAACATTTCATTTACCAATTGTTGTGAATCATTAACAATTAATAATCTTGGTTTATTAAAATTTAAATTTGATAATTTACCTGCATCAGTAGTTAATGTAGCTGAAAATATTAACTTTTGAACTGATAATTTCCATTCCTTTGATATATTTATGTGTTGATTTATCTTATTCATTATTATCAGTGACCAATTTTGAAATGATTGATTTAATAATTTATCAGCTTCGTCAATTACTAAAAACCTTAACATGGATAAATCAATTGATCCTATATTTATATGATCTACTAGTCTACCAGGAGTGGTTACTATTATATCAGGTATTGAATTTGTTAATTTGTTTGATTCATCTTTTATGGAAATGTCATTTTTCAAATTTACAACGTTTAAATTTGTACCTTGGGATAACTGTAACAATGTAGTTTTAACTTGATTAATTAATGGTTTTGTAGGAACTAAAATTATAGCTCTAACTCTTGGAACGACTCTGTTATGCAATGCTTCTATTATTGGTATCAGATACGCTAATGTTTTACCAGAACCTGTCGATGCATTCACCAAAATATCACCAAATGTATCTGGCTTTAACTCATTAGCTATAGTTTCAGGGATCATCATTCTCAAAACGGCAATTTGAACAGCAAATGCATTATTAAACCCATTTGCATTTAAATTTTTATACATAAATGGAGAAAGATTGAAATTTTCAAATGCTTCTGTTTCAGTTGTTGAAACATATTGAGCTTTAGTTAACCAATCTAGGTTTCTCATATGATTCTTATTTGATATTAATTTCTTATCCCTTGGTAGTTCAGGTTGTGGCAAAGGCGCTAAGTCTTGATAATGCAAATCTTCATCATCTTTCATTAACTCGTCGTCTTTTTGCTTTGATTCTATCGAGTTTCTGAATTTCTCAAATATTGACGAATGTTTTTGATGATATGAACCATCTTGTATTCCAACATCTCGCATTTCAACATCTCGTATTTCAACATCTTGTATTTCAACATCTTTATCGGTTTTTTTTGTTGCAACTTCTAAGTGAGATTCTTTTTCACAATGATATTTTTCATCATTTTTCACTATTGCTTCACTTTTACTTGTACCTTTACTTTCTACATCCCTTTTTCGTTTTCTAAAATTCAAATTTTTATTTTCTATTATTGAATCATTAAATTCATTAGTTGGATCGTATCTAGTTGAAAACATTTTTTAGTTTTACCTCATCCATAGAGAGAGAAAAGAAAAAAAAAAAAAAACAATTAACCAAACAGACAAACCAAAAACGATCCACAGCAAAAAAAAAAAATAAATAAAAAAAAAGATTAAAAAAAACATTCATTCAAACCACTCATTATTATCAAATTATTACCCATTCATATTCCTATGATATCCTCAATACGATTGTTAAAAGCAAGATCAGCATGGAAAGGTCCTTTTATAGTTCCTTTACCAATAGCACAAGCTATCAAAAACAATACACCAATCAGAACAAAGGCAAGGAATTGCACCATTATACCACAATTTGTTGGAGTCAAATTTGAAATACATAACGGAAAGGATTTTGTCGAACTAGAAGTAACTGATGACATGGTAGGATCAAAACTAGGAGATTTTGCACCAACAAGAAAGAAGTTTATGTATAAATATTCCAAAAATTAAATTAAAAACCTCTTTGATCATGTATATATTTTCATAAAGAATAAAATATTTTTGTAAAGAATAAATTATCTATATTTTTGTAAAGAATAAATTATCTATATTTTTGTAAAGAATAAATTATCTATATTTTTGTAAAGAATAAATTATCTATATTTTGTTTTGTTCGAAAATTAACCCCTAGCTCTACTAGTTGGTTTGAAATCATCCAATCTTGCTTGTCTTAATTCACCTGTTCTATCAATATCAGGCCATTTACCCCACCCATTCAATCTAATTACTAAACAAGTTGCATTGTCGTCACCGCCAACATATTCAACAAACTTAATAACTTCTTGTGCACAACATTGGGGATTGGCTTTAGTATGACCTTTCAAATTGAAATGACTTGTTATTATATCGGCAATTTCCTGATCGGTCAAGATATTTGAAACACCATCACTAACTAAAATTAGAAAACTTTCATCACCACCTAATCCATTGATGGTATATTTCTTAATTTCTTCACGAGTTAAATGTTTACTGATTTCTGTTGAATCCCCAATTATAAATTGATATACATCGGGTTCTGCTATAACACCAACTTCTTTATAATCAATGTCACCAAAACTTCTTGTATTAGCTAATGCAATAAATCTTTCCTCACCAAATGAATCGGTCATGAAAAAGTTTGCTGCGTATTTTCTCAATCTTGATGCTTCAACTGGATTTGACGGATGATGGTTTTCAGTTATATTATTTGCAATTCCATTTTTATCAACTAGTATTGCTTTTGTATCACCAACTTGTGCAATTGTTAATTTTGAAATTGTATATCTATTGAAATAATAACTTTCGAAAAATGGTTGAAATTGCTTTTCAGGGGATGAATAAATTGTTTCAATCATTGCAGATGTACACGTTGAACCTGATTTTTCTTCTTTATTGAAGTAATCATAATCACAATTTAAAAAACTTAAAGATAATCTAAGTTTTATATCATCATTATTGACATTTTTTAAATTTTCAAGTTTGATATCATTTTTGCACCAATTTTCTAAATGTGTTTCACGATGTTTATACCATCTTTTCCAATAACCACCTATGTTTTGAGCATATGCTTTAAATAAATCATCTCTTTTATGGTTTATATTGTACGTTAAATCATTTGAACTCTCTATTTGATTGGATAAATTCTGTGCTAAATAAGTTGAACATCGATCACCACCATGTCCATCGAATATATTAAAATTAAAAACAGTTTGATCATATTGATCATGTTTTAAATTTAAAACACTCGCACTATATTTATCTTCGTTGGATAATCGATTAACTCTACTAGTTGCATGACCCAAATGTGAAGGACTTTTTAATAAGGGAACTTTTAATTTATAAGAAGTTGACGGATTTTTTAGTGACAATGGTATATTTGGCTGTCTTTCCACAGCAGTGAAAGTCACAGCATGCGATAGACTCTTATATTGAAATGAATAAATATAATTTTTGAATTTAAAACATTTTGTTTGGTTAAACATTATAAGGGAATTAACAAATAAAAACAAGTGTCAATTATATAAAGTATTAATTGAGAATTATATCAATATGAACAACACACATGAACATATGTAAGTAGGTTGGTTGTAAATTAAATTGATTTAGTATAAAATAGTAGTAATGAGAATATCTATTTATAATTGGCGGGGTTTAGGAATTATATATGAAACATTTTTTCTTTTTCTTTTGGTTTTTGTATTTGGGATTTTAACCAATCTCATTACACAAAGGTTTTTTTTTTTTTTTAGTCGATGTGTGTGTATCGCTGATTTAAACCCGAACAACTAATTCAATAAATTACATTGGTCAATAATATGCTAAAAATGTTGTTACACCCTTTCTCCGTTACTGTCTTTTGTTTGGGATAACAATGTTGAAAATCTACCTGTTCAGCTGTTGCCAAAAAAAAAAAAAAATTGGGTTGGTGTGAACGTATAATCATACATACATACATACATATACAATCATATGCAGGAGGACAAAAACAATAGAATATGTATGTATGTATGTATGTATGTATGTATGTATGTATGTATGTATGTATGTATGGTTGCGAAATCCAAACCTCTGAAGTTAATACACAATACATTTTATATCAGTAATGTAAACTATATTAGAATGGGATTAAGCATAAAGTTGATTAATTAGACAGACTGAGTAACACTAATAAAAGAAAGCGTGTTGTGGATGTGTAATAATAGTAGTAAAAAGCAAAAAAAAGAAAAAAAAAAGCTAATTGATAAATTGATACAGTGTTCAGTTGACTAGTTATTAGTTATATTCTTATATCTTCGTGGCGATAATTTTGAATCGGAATAAATGTCGGTGTCACTTCGGACCCTTCCCCTCTTTTCTCTTTTTTCTTCACCCTTTCTTTCCTTCCTTCCTTCCTTCCTTGCTTCCTTGCTTGCTTCCGTTTTACATCCCTTCCCCTCTGTAGTGTAGAACACACTTACGAAAGAGTTATCAATCGCTAAATACTTTTTATCAATTATCTATTTACTCTTTTTATGTAGTGCAACAACTAAAACTACACGATAAAAAAAAAAAGAATCAAATTTACAACCTCTGTACAATAGTAAATAATAATACTAATAATAATGATGACGAAGAAGAAGAAGAAGATAGTAGTAACTACTTAACAGTTAATAAAAACACCACCCACCTCTTGACAAAATGTGGTTATACACATGAGCCGTTTGATATACTCTGTGTTGTGTAATGTTTGGTTTAAAGTTGTTCAATTTTAGGAGACGGCTCATTAGTTAGAATAGAAGACTATTCTAATATACAAATTTACTGGCAACATTCATCATACAAGTAATTGGCATTATAAACGATTGAATAACGAGTTACATTACTAGGGCATAATGAATGGTGGTAATGATTATATTAACTAAAAGTCTTTTTTCTCCAAAATCGTGATTCTATGTTGACCATATTTAATAATATTATAGATAATGTGGGGGAGCGCATACTCATACAAATACGAAAGAAAAAAAAAAATAAAAAAAAAATAAAAATAAAAAAAAATAAAAATAAAATAAAACATGGAATCAATCAATGAACGAAACGAATGTATGAAATATGAAGCCAGAATAACACTCAACCAGCATTAAAACAACGTCTATTTAAATCAGAACTAATAACAACTGAAAATAGTTGGTTTTATGAGATGCACTTGCCCAGTTAATCAATATAGTCAGCCACATTCCTAATTGATATCTCATTTTGAACAAGAAAAATGATCAAGAAACAAATGAAGCGAGATTGTGAGATGATGATGGTTACAAATAAACACTGAATACGACTCGACAAACTTAAAATTAGTTATTATTTTATAGTTATTACCACCACCAAACTAAAAATCTTCATCATTCATTTCTTTTATAAGAATTGTCTTCGGTTTTCGTTTTCGTTTTCGTTTTCGTTTTCGTTTTCGTTTTCGTTTTCGTTTTCGTTTTCGTTTTCGTTTTCGTTTTCGTTTTTCTATTTCTATATTATTTTCACCTTTTTCTATAGCTGGTATCTTATTCCCATAATATTATTAATCTATACTACAAATCAATATAACTATAACAATTTACTAACGATCATTCCTGAATATAAATTTTTTTGATCTTTTTTCCTTTCCTTTCTTTTTTATTTTTTTTATGTTTTTTTTTTTTTTTGAAATGAATAATAGTTTGTTCTTACAACAACAACAACAAGATCCAGAATACAATCAATCTTCTAATATACATCAAAAGCACCATCGCTCAATTCATAATTTTGATAATTATATTCTGAATTTTAGTTTAATGGGACAACAAATATCTCAATATCATACTGCTACTACTAATACTAATGATGATATTGATGACACTCATATAGCTTCACATCGTACACAATCGCCTATATTGGATGATGATTTACAATCTAGAATTTTAATACCAATCACTTCCCCTCCAGATTTCTTTCCTTATGAAAATCCTTCTCAATTATATCTAACTCCTCAAACATCTTATGAGATAGATGAAGATGACAAAGATGAACAAGACCAACAAGACCAACAAGATCATCAACAACAACAACAACAACAACAACAACAACAACAAGAGGAAACAATACTGAATGTAGAACAAGAAGAAAAAGAAAATGACCACATACTTGATGATGACACCGAACAAGAACAAACCCGATTTCGGCTTCATCAATTACAAAATCAACCTTTACCAAAACAAGACGATTCTTGTAACTCATTCTCACCTTTATTGTCCTTACCATTGGAAATCTTATATCGTATAATTGAATATGTCTACATTGAAAACGATATTGCCTCAATAAATTCAAATTTAGAAAAATTTTCTAATAAAATTCCATTACTATCAAAAAAATTTCATCAATTATCATTATGTTTTATGTATAAGTACACCATTTTTAATCGTCCACATTCATTTGATAAATTTTTAAATAATCTTAAACTTAATCCAATTATTGGTAAATATGTTGAATTTATGGATTTTCAACAATTTACTTCAATAGGTTTAGGTAGAACAGGTAGAATGAACCAAGAAATTCAAATGGTAACTTCAAGAACTATACTTGAAGCTTTGTATTTAACACCAAATTTAACCGAATTTTTAGCATCGGAAAACATTCAAGATGATTTGGATGTAAACGTTTTAAATTATTTATTTAACGATTTAACAAAATTAAAAGCATTAGATTTGTGCGGGGCAAGCAGTGAAGCTTTTGCGTTAGCCTTTGAACAACTTGAAATTAACGTACCTGAATTATCATTAACGAAATTATCATTACATGATTGTTCAAATTTATCACAAGATGTATTATTGAAAATTGTTACAAAATTATCTAATATAAAACGATTAGATCTAAACCATACATCGATTAATTCAACCATTTTATTAAATATTCCAAACACAACAAAAATTACTCATTTGTCCCTAGCAAGATGTTCAAAATTAACAACAAAAGATTTGATTGGATTTTTAATAAATCATCCATCGGTGAATCAAGGTTCATTAGAATGGCTTAATTTGCAAATAGATTCAAATGTTGTTAGTCCATTAACTGATGTTTATTTATTATATACGTTAAGACATTTAAATGCACCAAATTTAAAATATTTGAATATCGGTGGTATGCCAATAAATTATAAAATATTATTGACTATTAAAAATAAATTTCCCAATTTAATTAGTCTTAATATCAGTCATGCAAGAAATGTTAGTTTAGAAGAATTAAATGAATTTATGTTTGAAAATTTGAATATAAAATTTCTTGATCTAAGTGGTATCAAATCTTTAAATAAAAATCTCAAGTCATTTTTAAAAAAAAATTTTAATTCAAATTTACAAGCAGTTGAATTCGATTATAAGAATTTATATGATTATACATCAAAGGGTGATTATATAACTGTGGAACCAATATTATCATCAACAACATCATTTTTAAACGATTATTCATTTAAACAACAACAACAACAACAACAACAACAACCACAATATTGGAAATTTTATGATAATGAAGGTAGAAGAGCATGGATTTATAAAACAGATGAAGATTTACTGAAGAAAAAAACAACCATGTCAAATTTAACATTTTATGATTTAGAAACTGGTAATAAAATTGTAAATGTAATAAGAAAACCAAACTTTTTGAAATATGCAAGTAGAAAGATTAATTGTTCAATTGGTTATTATAATTTGAATGGTTATAAATCAAAAGCTTTTAAAGAAAACTGTTGGCCTATTGAATTTAGTCAAAGAGGTATATATAATTATTATTCTTTGAATGTTAAATAGGTAAAATTGATTGTGTGTTATATAAGATAATGATTTTTCAATGAATGAATGAATGAATGAATGAATGAATGAGTCCAATTTAATACTTGATTGTGAATTAATAATTATTCGGATTTAGTAGTGATCGATTTAACTTTGTTTTGTGTAGGCTGCAAAATGTTTTTTCTTTTTTATCCGTTGGTTAATTATGTAAACCCCACAATACATAATAATATATATATATATATATATATCAATTTTTATTTGTTCCTTCTTTTATTCATAAACTATTATGTCCTCACCAGAACTAACTGATATAAGATCTCCTATAGATTTAGATAGATTACAATTCTTTTTATCGTCTATTGATCCAGGTAGTACTAATTCCAAAATTATCTATGGTCACAAATCAACTTTACCTAAGAAATTTAATTCAATTAAACAGTTTACCTTTGGTCAATCTAATCCTACATATTATTTATCTACTGATGTTGGTAATTTTGTATTACGTAGAAAACCATCACCAAATTCAAAATTAGTTTCAAAATCTGCTCATGCCGTTGAAAGGGAATTTTTCATTTTAAATAGTATTAATATTTTGAATGAATCGAATTCAAACCCAGTTCCAATTCCAAAAGTTCATTTATTATGTGAAGATGAATCAATTATTGGCTATGTATTTTATATTATGGATTATGTGAATGGTATACAGATTAAAAATCCAAGTTTACCAGGATTTTCACCACACGATTCAAAATTATATTACGATTCAATTATAAAAATGTTTATTTCAATACATTCAATTCAAGTTGAAAAGCTAATTGAATTATTACCAAAAGAACATTTCCCACAATTTCAAAATATCGAAAAATTAAAATCAATTTCATATTTTCAAAGACAAATTAAAACGTTGACAAGTATACATAATTTACAAAATAAACATGTTGATCCAATTCCAAAATTTAATGACATTACGCAATGGTTATTAACCAATAAGCCGAATGATCCAACCAAATTAACTTTAATTCATGGAGATTTAAAAATTGATAATATCTTATTCGATCCAAAAACTAAACAAGTCATTGGAATATTAGATTGGGAATTATGTACAATCGGAAATCCATTATTTGATTTATCTAATTTTTTTCAGCCTTTTGAATTGCCTGGAAAGTTTAATGAATTATTATACGGTTCAAATCCAAATAATATGGGTTTAGAAAATAAAGATTCTAAAAAATTTTTATTTCAAAAGTTACAAGAATATTCAGATTTAATTAAATGGGATACAAAGGATCCAAAAAATAATCCAATTGATTTATGGCCAATTGGTACCGTATTTGGATTTTTAAGATTATGTGTAATTAGTCAAGGTATTGCAATGAGAGCTAAGTTAGGCAATGCAAGTAGTTCAAATGCTAAAAATTATGGATCTTTATATCCAGTATTAAGTCAATTGGCTATGAATAAAATCAAAGACTCTGAAAGTCAAAAAGGTAAATGTAAAATTTAGGTTATAATTAGATATTAAATATAATTGAATTAATCATTATATATATCTTTGATTATTGTTTCTGTTGATTACTCAGAGTAGGTCTGAATTGTTAAGCGAAACATCTAATATCTCTTATTTCAGTGGATGTACTCTTTGAAAGCTAAGCTTAGTTGCAAAAAAAAAAAAAAAAGTCAAGCCTTGTTATTTTATAATTAACCACCAATCTTGCATTTAAAAAATAAGTTTAGATTTAGAGAATTCTTTTTCATTATAAGTTAATTTATTTCGATTCAAATTCAATGCGAAACATCTGATATCTCTTATTTCAGTGGATGTACTCTTTGAAAGCTAAGCTTAGTTGCAAAAAAAAAAATAAGTCAAGTTGTCATGCTTGTGGTTTTGGGCTTGGGTTTGCCTTACAGTCCCGGGATTCGACCCCGTTTTAGGGTACGCGCGACCTGGCGTTACAAGAGTCTTATAGTCATACCGTTGCTTATGCTGAACTTGAAGCTTAAATGCTAAAAAACTTTGTGCCTATTAATAGGTCCTTGGGTTTTTTATTTCTATATAGTTACATAGAGATTTTACCTAATATATACTATAAAGAAAAAAAAAAAAGCCTTGTTATTTTATAATTAACCACCAATCTTGCATTTAAAAAATAAGTTTAGATTTAGAGAATTCTTTTTGATTATTAGTTAATTTATTTCGATTCAAATTCAATGCTTTTTAATATTTATTTTCTGCAAAATTGTTTCACTATTTAAATATTGAGCGCTTAATTTAAATCAAATATAACAAAAAACATATTAATTCAACATTCATTTGTCAACAATAACATAAATTTAATCGGTAATAAAAAGAAAATCATTCACATTTCAATAATTATGAATTTCATACACATCAGTTGGTTGCTTGCTCGGTTCAACAATGTATTTCTACACGCCTTCACACCGACTAACAAGTTCGAGTGAGAATATGATTTTTTCATGATTTAGCAATATACTCTCAGTTTCGGTAAGTAACTTGTGTTCCTGATTTTGTAATCTGATCAAATATCAGATTATTGGAGCATATTTGAGCAAGTATGTATAATTTTTACTTGATTTATATCACTGATTCCAAAACCATTAGATCCATATTGGTTTAGTATATCGTTGAATTGTACTAATTCGCTCGATTACACAATGTCGGATTATGAGAGGTTATCATGTAAAATATTAGTGAGTAGTAATCAATTTTGACTCATTCAATAATCTTAATTTTTTTTTTTTTTTTTTTTTTTTTTTGCTTCCGTCACCTTAATTTTTTTCAGTTAATAATAAAATTAAGAATTCAACCATCATGTCAACATTTGGTACATTATTTAGAGTCACCACATACGGGGAATCACACTGTAAATCAGTTGGATGTATAGTAGATGGATGTCCTCCAGGCTTAGAATTAACAGAAGAAGATATTCAACCACAATTAACTAGAAGAAGACCAGGCCAATCAAAATTATCCACACCAAGAAATGAATCTGATTTGGTTGAAATACAAAGTGGTACTGAACATGGGTTAACTTTAGGTTCACCAATCGGTATGATTGTTAGAAACAAAGATCACAGACCTGGTGATTATAGTGAAACTGATTTATATCCAAGACCAAGTCATGCGGATTGGACATATATTCAAAAATATGGATCAAAATCAAGTTCCGGAGGTGGTAGATCATCAGCTAGAGAAACTATTGGTAGAGTTGCAGCGGGGGCAATTGCAGAGAAAATATTATTCAAATTAAACAATATTGAGATTGTTGCATTTGTTTCTTCTATTGGGAAAGCTAAAATGGATACTGATCCTTGTAATAAAGAATTTATGGATTTATTAAACAAGATAACAAGAGAGGAAGTTGATTCATGTGGTCCAATTAGATGTCCCGATGAAAATAAACGTGACGAAATGATTAAATTAATTGAACAATATAGAGATTCAAAAGATTCGATTGGTGGTGTTGTAACTTGTGTTATAAGAAATTGTCCATTAGGTTTGGGTGAACCATGTTTTGATAAATTAGAAGCTAAATTGGCTCATGCAATGATGTCCTTACCAGCTACAAAAGGATTTGAATTTGGTTCGGGATTTAGAGGTACGGAAATCCCAGGCTCAAAACATAATGATGCATTTATCTTTGATGAAAACTTGAATAGATTAAAAACGAAAACAAACAACAGTGGTGGTATTCAAGGTGGTATATCAAATGGTGAAAATATTTATTTTTCAGTTGCTTTTAAATCAGCTGCTACTATAAGTCAAGAACAAGAAACCTTTTCTTATGATGGTAAACCGGGTGTTTTGGCAGCAAGAGGTAGACACGATCCAAGTGTAACACCTAGAGCAGTACCAATTGTCGAATCAATGGCAGCTTTGGTTATTATGGATGCTTATTTACAACAGCAAGCTAGAAATTCAACTAGATTATTATTAGACAAGAATTAAAAAAAAAAAAAAAGATAGATAGAACAGAACAGAACAAATAGTAAAATGTAACAATTGTGTGATATATTGTAGAACTTGAATTATATGAACTTATTGTATTTCCAATGGTTGCAAAATTTATAAATATAACATATTTAGTCGTGTATATACGTACAGTTTATTTTTCCAACAACAACAACAACGCCAACGCGCGACTGAATAAAAATGCTGCTTATATATATTTTTTCTTCTTTTTTTCGTTCGCTGTTTTCTACTAACAAATTTTTTTTTTTTTTTGTTTGTAATTGAAATTTTGATTTTTTTTTTGGCTATTGGAAAATTGATCCCAGTAGAAATACAATCAATTCTTAAGTTTACGAACAAGTAAAATGAGATTATTTTTATTATTTTTTATATTTATATCTTCAATTTTAGCTCATAATGTTTTATTATCACCATATGGTAAACAATGTTTTTTTGAAAATTTAAAAAAAGATGACGAATTAGCTATAAGTTTTCAAGTAGGTTCAAGAGATCCACACCAATCCGAACAGTATAAAGTTGATTTTTATATCTTGTCTCCAAGTGGTCAACAATTGTCAAGAAAAATCGATGCTGATCACGGTGATGAAATGGTTAAGGCACAAACTAATGGTAAATATTTATATTGTTTTAGTAATGAAAAAACAGGCAGAGTTGATTTAGATGTTAGTTTCAACATCCATGGTGTTGTTTATGTCGATGCAAGTGATCCTAAAGCAGACACGTTGGATTATGCAATTCAAAGATTAAGTCAATTAACTAATGATGTCAAAGCAGAACAAAATTATTTAGTCATTAGAGAAAGAACTCATAGAAACACAGCAGAATCAACAAATTCAAGAGTTAAATATTGGTCAATATTTCAAATAATAGTTGTTGCAGCAAATTCACTTTTTCAAATTTATTATTTAAAAAGATTCTTTGAAGTCCAATCAGTTGTATAATAATTATTGATACAAAATTATTGTTATAATATATCAATTGGTTTTTCTTTTTAGGAGCAACCCTTGACTGAAATTTATTATTAAAATCTATCTAGTATATAGCATTAAATAATTGTGTGTAATTGATTATAAGAATAAAAAGAAAAGAATAGCATTTAATACTACTATAATAAAAAAAAAAAAAGATTTACTACTAATCTTATATTAGGAATCATCCATATCTTTAAATAGTTGCAAAATAAAAACAGAATGTGTGAGAGAGGGGAAGTTATCCAAAAACAGAATATGTGAGAGAGGGGAAGTTATCCAAAATTCACTAATTGATACCAATCTTGATATAAATAACTGAGGAATATAAACAATAGTCAAAAGCCTGAATAACAATGATTGATGAACAAATTAATCTCAGCTATGACTTAGGTTTTTCTGTAGAGACCAGATAGTTTGTATGGTTTCACCTAATAAAACAAAAACTATGTAGTATAGAACACACTTAAGAAAGAGTTATAAATACTTTTTATTAGTTCGTTCTCTATTTACTCTTTCTATGTGGTGCGGGTCGTGTGCTCTACCACAAACTACCAATTTTTGCAACAATAGATTTTTTTTTTTTTACACCCAATATTATTTTAACACAACACTGAAAAAGATGTGAACTAATAAACTATTCAATAAAAGTTATCATACAGACTGATTAGCAGTGTATATAGCTAGTTGTCCCTAATACATGCGACTGATGCAAGAAGGACAAGGAAACCAAAAAATACATACTTGTATATAAAGTAGCAAGAGTTTATTTGATCAATAATAAATTCTAAATGGATCCAAGATTCAAGAGTGATATATTTGAGTTAAGTTATTTATTTATCGAATAATCCGAGTGAATTCACGGCAATTATAATAATAATAATAATAATAATAATAATAATAATAGTCAAAAGAGGATAATATATATAATGCCAGAAATATATAACCAACACGATACTAATAGTTAATACCCCTCATTCTTTCTTTCCTTCCTTCCTTCCTGACACTTCCTTCCTCCTCGTTCATTGTTGGGGGTTGTGTATATATATATATATATATAAACAAATAACAATGCGCTTATATCCGACAGCCAAACATCAGATTGTATTGTAATTTTTTACTGGTCAATTCTTAACCACCAGACACTACCAAGTGACTAAAAATTTACGCACCAAAGGATCTCTCGTTATTTAATTAGTCAGTTAGTTAGTTGTAATTATTTTCGAGAGTTTGTACAAATAATATTGGTTATTATTATACACTTATATATAATAATATATTGATATAATTGAATTTTTCATTTTAGAAAATTGTATACTTCTTTCTTAATTTATACAATTATATCTTCTTTACCATGTCCAATTCTTTTCAAAACGTCAAGGAATTACCACCTGATCCATTATTTGGGTTAAAAGCAAGATACAATTCTGATTCAAGGAATGATAAGGTTGATTTGGGTATTGGTGCTTATAGAGATAATAATGGTAAACCATGGATTTTACCAGCTGTTAAATTGGCCGAGTCAAAATTAATCAATGATCCAAATAATAATCATGAATATTTATCAATTTCTGGTTTAGAACCTTTTACAAAAAACGCTGCAAAAGTTTTATTAGGTTCAAACTCAAATCAATTAAATAAAATTGTTTCTCAACAAAGTTTATCAGGTACTGGAGCATTGCATTTGGCTGGTGTTTTCATCAAACAATTTTATAAAGGTAATCATACAATTTATTTATCTCAACCAACTTGGGCCAATCATAAACAAATATTTGAATATATTGGTTTCAAAGTTGAATCATATCCTTATTGGAACAATGATACTAAATCATTAGATTTGGATGGATTTTTAAATTCTATCAAGTCGGCTCCAAATCAATCGGTATTTTTATTACATGCTTGTGCCCATAATCCAACTGGTTTGGATCCAAACCAACAACAATGGAATCTAATTTTAAATGAATTGGAAAAAAAACAACATTTAATTATATTTGATTCTGCTTATCAAGGTTTTGCAAGTGGTGATTTAGAAAAAGATGCTTATCCAATTAGAAGAGCAATCAATGAACAAATTGTAACATCACCAATTATTATCTGTCAATCTTTTGCTAAAAATTGCGGTATGTATGGTGAAAGAGTTGGTGCAATTCATATCATACCTTCAACTAAAGAATTGAATGAACCGTTTAATAAAGCTATAAAATCCCAATTGAATAGAATTATCAGATCTGAAATTTCAAATCCTCCTGCTTATGGTTCAAAAATTGTTGCTACAATTTTACAAAATGAACAATTATATGATCAATGGAAACAAGATTTAATTACAATGAGTTCAAGAATTATTCAAATGAGACAAACTTTAAGAAAAAAATTGGAAGAATTGAAAACTCCTGGTACTTGGAACCATATAACTGATCAAACTGGTATGTTTTCATTTACTGGGTTAACTCCTGAAATGGTTTCAAGATTGGAAAAAACTCATGGTATTTATTTAGTTTCAAGTGGTAGAGCTTCTGTTGCCGGTTTAAATGATCATAATATCGATAAAGTTGCAAATGCTTTTGACGAAGTTGTTAGATTTTATGGTAAAAGTAAATTATAAATAAGAATATGATTATATGTATGATTTCACGTTCAATTTGACTGACTCTCTTTTGCTTCTAAATTTGAATCGAGCGCTTATACATATAATATAAAAGATGCAATAATATCCTAAATGATGAATATAATAATAGTCATTTGAGTCATTATTATTATTTTTATACCGTTTAAGAAAAATGAAAAATTCACACTCTTTTAATACACATACAAATCTCAATTATTTTATTAAAAGGGCATGTGAATACCATCAATTAACTTTTATATATTTCTTCACAAGATATAAAAATGATCAATTATAATCTTTCTCTGAATGTCTAATCAGTATCCACTGTTTGGTGCAAAAAATCACTAAAATGATCACAACAAGGTTTAAAAGAACGTTTACTGAAAGTTCAAAAACACTTTGTCAATTCAAAATTTGAATAGACTATGGATTCTAGCACTCACAAGGTAAAAAAAAAATCTATTATAGCTAGTAGGTTCACTATATCCTACTCATTGAAATCCAAAACCTATTATAGCTAGTAGGTTCACTATATCCAACTCATTGAAATCCATGTATTCTTTCAGCTTCATATTTTGTGATTTTTTTTTTTTATCAAAACTTTGATTAAATTAATATATAAACGTTTTTAAGTTATATACATTTGATAATAAACACCAAATTTAACTGAAAGTGAGCATTAAATAAAGCTGACATCTTATGAACCAGCATATTGAACAGGAACAAAAAGTAAGGTGTAAATGATTTTTCTATTTAACAATTTGAACTAAAAAATTATCATTTTGATTCAAATTTTAAGTTTGCTTTACATTGATTGTTCTTGTTACTTTTTTTTTTTTGATATTTAGTATATAAATTTTTCACATTCATCTAAAATCACTAAAAAATATAAATAAAAGTTTGACTTTGGAGGCAGTCGTCATCTTTATAAAAGTTTAAAATTTACGAACAATCTCGTATTTCTCAATTGTCATAAAATAAAGTTGATTATTAATATCTTTATTTACGTAAAGGAAACTCATTACTTCAATAATAAGGCTCAGTCACACATATCGATCAAGTTATCTTATGAGTCGGTGTTGATGGAAAGAACCCTTCTTGTTTTATTTTTTCAAATCTCTCTTTATTGAATTTCTTCTTTTGATGTAGAATTAATCTATTTTTATAAACATCTTGATGTAATTTATAAATTTTGAATTTATAATTTTTCAATTTTTCATTTTCATTATTTAAATCTTTATTTAATTCGTTTAATTCATCTTTTAATTTTTGATAAGTTGATTTATTTTCATTTTCATTTATATCTTTATCTTTATCATTATTATCTTTATTCCAATAATTAGTTACTTTATTCCAAATATACGGTTTTTCATCATTTATTCTTTGTTCCAATTGAGTTTTTTTATTATTTAATTCATTAGTTTTATTCTTCAAATCTAGGTAATCTTGTGGTTTAACTGATTTTGCAAACGATTCATCTAATAAATGTTGATAACAAATGTAAAAGAAATCCAATTTATTTTCTGATAATAATACATGAAATGATGGTTTATAACAGATTATGCATGGTTTCGCATCATTACCAGCTACCGTTTTAAGTCGATAATTGTTTGGAAATGGAGGACCATTATTTTGTTGTTGTTTACTCATTCAAAAGGTTTTTCAATTAACAAAGGCAAAAAAAACAAAAAAAAAAAAAATAAGCATCAAGAATGCACTCTGTATAAGTTAGGATGCTCCCAAAAAAAAAAAGAGTGTGTAGGGTGTGAATGAGAGGATAGAAATGTATTAATAATGACATGTAAAATATCAATATAAATGTTTTTATGTCTAAAATATTAGAATCAGAATTCAATTGAAAAGGTTTTCACAAAATTATGGTTAAATCTAGGTGATGTTGACCGTTTATTAATTACACTAAAGTAAACGAAATAGTAAATAATTACTAACTAATCGAATTAAAGAAGAGAGAGAGAGAGAGAGAGAAATGGCTGCAAAAGAAATTTAGTTATCAATGGGGTTATATATGATTTAACTTGATGTGGTGATCTCCAATGGTAATTTCTTAAGATGAAAGTGAGTTTAAAATACACTTTTTAAATAGAGATGGTAGCAGAGTCCACTTGTAAAAGAACACCGAGAGAAACCTTAGAAACTAAATCTCTACATTGTAAAATTGACATAACTATATGTAAACAGATCAACAACACGTCTATATAAATCACAAATATTTAACTACACGGTTAACTAATAAAAAGCTAATTAATAATCAACATTTGTAAATCTAGTGGAAATTCTGATACGTGTCTCCAACTGTAACCAATAATTAACTAACTTAATAATGAGTTATAACATAATTATTATTTTAGTATGTTACAATCAACGGTCGTGCACCCACCATGGTGTCCCAAAAGAGTAAAATTAATTAATAAACAACACCCATACTTCTTTCTTTATATGCACCACTTGTAATGCAAGTAATAACTCAATATGATCAGATATAACATAACATAACTATATAACTCATTTCAACCAATTGGATGCACGGGACCTAGTTAGAACACGATACCATTATTATTACTATTACCACCAATAAAATGTTTCTTGTATTTGCATCTTTACTCAAATGGATACAACAAAGCATTTTACAAATCTGTACAATAAGAAAGATACCAAATTCGCGTCAAATGTTATATATGAAACAAATGCGAATTCAATTGCGTCGACAACACTTCGGCTAGTTGGTTAGTTGGTTAGTTGGTTAGTTGGTTAGTTGGTTAGTTGGTTAGTGGTTAGTTAATTGGTTGCAAATTCTGCGTACTTAATTACAAAGTAAGGAACGAGAAACAAAAAATGGCCAAAATGCACACCAACCATTACATAAGAAGTTACATACACAAATTTTTAATTTTAACGACAGCAACAACAAGATAGGAAAGAAACCAACACAGCCAGTGTACACGGTTATATAGTAGTTTTTACCGTATTTGCTACACT
>JAJMBM010000042.1:26752-53415 GCA_030565325.1 Insectozyma coleopterorum
TTTTTTTTTTTTTCTTCTTTATTTTCGAATTTTTATCATCATCTAATTTTTAAATTTCACATTTTCAGTTTCTATCCCCCCCCCTCCCCATTTAACAGTATTATAATTAAACTGCATCGTATATCATCTATATATATACACTACATTAATATCAAAAAAAAAACCCCCCCACAACCACCACATTAACAACTACAATAGCACCAGTAGCAGTAGTTGTAGTAGTAGTAGTGAAAAAGAAGAATAAATAAACAAACAAACAAACGAATAAATACATACATATATAATAATTTCATTGTATAAACAAATACATATTACACCACAATACAATAATAAATATTAATAATATGTCCACAGATCATCAAGAAGCAGATATTGATTCCATTGTCGATAGATTGTTAGAAGTAAGAGGCTCAAGACCGGGAAAACAAGTCACTTTAGCAGAACATGAGATTCGTTATCTTTGTACAAAAGCAAGAGAAATCTTTATTCAACAACCTATATTATTAGAGTTAGAGGCACCTATAAAAATATGTGGTGATATTCATGGTCAATATTATGATCTATTAAGATTATTTGAATACGGTGGTTTCCCTCCAGAAGCAAATTATTTATTTCTTGGTGATTACGTCGATAGGGGTAAACAAAGTTTAGAAACTATATGTTTGTTATTAGCTTATAAAATCAAATATCCAGAAAATTTCTTCATCTTGAGAGGAAACCATGAATGTGCTTCCATTAATAGAATTTATGGTTTTTATGATGAATGTAAAAGAAGATATAATATAAAATTATGGAAAACTTTTACCGATTGTTTCAATTGTTTACCAATTGCTGCTATAATCGATGAAAAAATATTTACAATGCATGGTGGATTATCTCCAGATTTAAATTCAATGGAACAAATAAGAAGAGTAATGAGACCAACCGATATTCCTGACGTTGGTTTATTATGTGATTTATTATGGTCCGATCCGGATAAAGATATAACTGGATGGTCTGAAAATGATCGTGGTGTTTCATTCACATTTGGCCCCGATGTTGTTTCAAGATTTTTGCAAAAACATGACATGGATTTAATTTGTAGAGCACATCAAGTTGTTGAAGATGGTTATGAATTTTTCAGTAAAAGACAATTGGTCACTTTATTTTCAGCTCCAAATTATTGTGGTGAATTTGATAACGCAGGCGCAATGATGAGTGTTGACGAAAGTTTATTATGTTCATTCCAAATATTAAAACCTGCCGATAAGAAACCGAGATATCCACCTTCTCAAGTTGCTAATAATAGACCTGGTTCACAACAAAGAAAACCAAAAAAGGCAATCAAATAAGTTTAATTACAATTTTAACTAACAAACATTTCAAAAATCATTCGTATATTATTTCACATCCCCCGCCCCAACATATTTTTACTTCAACAAACAACATATTCATAAAATTTAATTCAAATTTTCAACATTCTTTACAAAATTATCATTCATCATCATTTATTACAACAATTACTACAAGAAAATAACAAAAAACAAAACAAAACAAAACAAAAAAAAACAAAAAAACAACCACTACAAATACACCCCACTGCATTTTATTTTGTACACTAGATGACTTTATTTCATGTTCTCTTATTTTCTATTTGGTATTATTTTAAAACTTTTGTGTTTATATTATGTTTTGATAAAAGTTAAAGTTAATGTAAGTTTATATATATATATAGATTTGTAATGAAGCAAAAGTTACAAAGAGTATTATTATATTTAATTTAATTTACGTTATGAATTACAAGAATCAATATGAGATAAGAGTTTTAAAAGTGAAAGTGAAGGTTGGTGGGTTTGAGAAATTGCTGCAAAATGAAAAATTATTTTAATTTGTCTTTCCTATATATATAAAAAAAGTAAATACTAATTTTAAATGCGAGTTGTTGTTGTTGTTGTTGTTGTTGTTGTTTCTATTGAATATTTTGGGATTTGAATTATGAGAATGTAAGAAAGATAGGTTGCATTTTTTCGGTTGTATTTTTTTCATTTTTATATAGTTTTTTTATAGTATATTTTTACAGTTTTATTTACTGGTATTTTGTTCCCGTTTCCAGTTAAATACATATATATATATCCATTGTTTGATTTCTTAAATAGTAAAACATTAAATGTAGAGTCGAGCTCTTGTTTTTAAACATTTCAAATTCAATTTTGAAGTAATACAATTGTATTCTTTCTGTTGAAGGGTATATTATAATACAGATTGATTGAGTAGATTGATTTTGGTTGCAAAATAGAATATGGGTGTTACCTTTACCTTTATCCACCGTAGCCCTAGGGCGCATTATACACATCACGTTTCTACATTCAGAAATCACGAATCGGTAAGTACACATTATGCATTTTTTTGTAGTGACTGAGTAATTTTTCTCGCTCAAAGTCAGGTAAATGAATTACATAATAAAGGTAATATTCAGTAATAGTAACTAAGCAAATTCTGTCTCCTTGTATTAGTGAAATTTTAAACTATACAAACCAAACAAAAAAAAAAAAAAAGATATACATAAAAATTTTTCAAACAAAATCTTTAATTACATATATACATAGGATATCAAGATGGTATGTGATACAACAACAACAACAACAACAACAATAATATATGCCTATACAAGTTAACAATACAACATTATAATGTTGATGAATATAACAAATGAATGGAGATAATGCCAATGAAGATTTGATAAATTTATTCTGATCAATAGGATAATCGAATTTAATCATTAATCAACAAGAAACATCGGTGTATTGTTATTAGGGATTTCGTTGATTCAATTTACTAACAGTTTGATTTCTTTTTAGGTTTTAGTTCAAGATTTATTACACCCAACTCCAGCTTCAGAAGCTAAACAACATAAATTAAAATTATTAGTTCAACAACCAAGATCATTCTTCATGGATGTTAAATGTCAAGGTTGTCTTAATATCACCACTGTTTTCAGTCACGCTCAAACTGCTGTCACTTGTGATTCATGTTCAACTGTTTTATGTACTCCAACCGGTGGTAAAGCTAAATTAACTGAAGGTTGTTCATTTAGAAGAAAATAAATTAAATTAAATTAAATTAGACAAGAAATGCCAAATATATGAAAGCATCAAGAAAAAATATAAAACACCTTTTTTTTTTAATTTATAGATGATTAATTAATTAATTTAATTTTGCATAATGACATATAACATTAAATAAATAAATAATTTCAAAAAAATATAAAACTAAAACAAGTCGAAACAAAAAGTAAACTTGTCACATTGGGGATTTTCTTTTTTATACGAATAATTAAATTTGTATTGTTTTTTTCTTCTTTTCATCTTATATATTATATAAAAAATTGTTATAAAGGGGTTGATAATACTCTAGAAATTATATTAATGAGTCTCTATTGTTCAATTCTTGGTGATGATGTATATATGTGTGTTTTGATTTTGATTTTGGTTGCAAAATAACGAGATACAAACAACTTGGATTAAATTGAAAAAAAATTTGCAACAAAATAAGAAACATACGAGAAGAAATATTAGACATTGACAATACTCAAACAGAGAAACCACTCAGAATTCCAAACTTTAAAGAAAAAGTTTGTCATTAAACTTGATTTTAAAAAATAAACAAATTAAATCATTGGGTTGATAGATTTCAGTCTAATATTCTGGAAACTTCTTATAAATAATATTACAATTATATTCAAAAATGCATTTATTAATCATAAATAATGTTTAATACTAACAATTGCGGAACTTCTTTGTCTCCTACATTGGGTTAAAACTGAATAAAATTTACAAATTATATTCACTATTTGTAATTTTTATTGTTATTTTAACTCCTTTCATTCACTTTACTTGTGGATTGTTTATCTTCTACTAATTTATCTGGTATACTACGTAGGATTGGTAGTGCCTACAAGACTTTTATAATCAATAAAACTAAAGAGATTCCACAATTAGTTCTTTCTTCCGTGTATTTTATATCCAATTGTTAATATAACTTGTTTATGGTAAACTTATATTCAAGATACCATTGTCCCCCCCCTAGCTCCTGCTCAACAACATAAACGTTAAATGATGTACCAATTGGATGATAAGTTTTGTCGTTTGGAAAAGTGTGATTATCAACTATTTACAACTTTTTCATCCAACCAATCTTCCCAAGGACTGATTTTATCCTTCAATACACTTCCAGGTATGAAATCCATATTTCCTTCTAATTTATCAAATGTGAATTTTTCATCTGCCGAGCCTATAATACTAAGCCAAAATTCTCTAGCATTGTCTTTAGTTTCATCATCATCATCATCGATGTTACTTTTCTTGTTGATATCAGAAGACTTATTTACATTGTTTATTTCATTATTGATCAATTTCCCTATTTCAATTTCCAATGTCTTTTTAATTTTATGAGCTGGTAATGAATCAAATAAATCACATTTATTAATTGCAAATAGTATATCGACCCCATTTTGTTTTCTTTCTGTAATTGATAATAAATTATATAAATATTTAACCATTGCATCAACGTTTGAAGGATCAGACCAATTCATACTCGATGAGTCTATCATATAGATTATACCTTTCACATTATGTAAAGTTATATCTTTAGTTAATAATTTCTCAAATAGCTTTTGATATTTTATGTGTCCAGGATAATCAACAAATTGAAAATCCTTACCAATTGAAGGACTTGAAAGTGGTAATTTTATATCTGAAAAGTTAGCTTCAATTGATGAGATTGTTTGAATATTATTGTTATCATCACTTTGATCTTGTAATTTATGAAACAATAATGTTTTGCCTGAATTATTACCACCTAAAACTAAAAAAGTTGGTTTATAATATGGAGATCTATTTGAAGATTTTATACTCGTTAATCCGTCTGATTGAATGAAATATATTGCCAATACTATAATAAATCCCAATAGGATAGTAAGTAATGATAATAGTATGAGATCCATTTTGATGATCAAAAAAAAAAAAAAAAATGAAGAACGAGAAAAATAATTGTAGGAACTCAAAACAACAAATTAAAGTTACGATGGAAAACCCACATGAACAAGCCCACAATGCTTTATTAAGTAGAATTATAAACAATATGGTATGTTTGTATAACATATATGTACAATACGATTTAATACTAATTAATCGCAGGAACTTCTTAACAATTCAGTAATTGATATTAATAAATTATTGCAAGAAGCTAATCGAAACAATTTAAAGACGGAATTATTAGCACAAATGTGGGAAAATTATGTTAGAAATGCTGATTATAATCTCGAATATACTGGTCAAAAGAAATAGGATAGACCCAGACCCAGACCCCACCCCTTGTAAATATTAATCAAAATTCCCTTTAAAAAGCTCCTGATAGTCAAAAAGATCAAACAGAAACATTTTGAATAGGTATAGTAGGTAGCTACTACAAAGTAATTATTACAGCAACATCAATAATTTATCTCTTATATATATATATATATATTAATAAATTTGGACTCCAAATAATTTTATAAATACATTCTTCTTCTTCTATCTTGAACTAAACCATTAGCATCTTTTTGAATAACTGCTGTCATCGAATATACCAGATCTCTAATTTTAAAACACAATTATTTTTGTTGAGTTGGTAATAAACCATATCTTTTTTTCAAAGTGACCCTTTGTCTTGAATATTTATCATCTGGTGAAAATCTAGCTGGATGGGCTGATTTTGTAATTTCTCCTTCTTCAGTTATCTTTTTTAAGGTATATATTCTTTTACCTTCGTTGTCTAATGTGTACATTAAATGCATCTTTGATGATAATAAAATTAAGTTATGATGAGACTTGAGATGAACTTTTTTTTTTTTTATTTGAGAAAACAAAATTAGAAATAAAGAAGTCATGTGACCTCTGTCAAAACATGATGAATAGTATTCTAACGAGAAGTGTCAAAATACTAAATTAGTGATAACAGAAAGCGCAAGCAATAGGAAAAAGTAGATTCAATATATATTCTAAATAATTGATTCAATGGGTTTTGACTTATTGATCTTCAGTTGTCGTTTTAGACTTAATTTGTCTTATCATAATTGCACGACCCGGGTATATGGTGATTGATCGGGAATTATTTTCATCATAAAACAAAACATGGCTGCAATATATAAACCTATCCAAAGTATGTTACTTACAAATCTAACTAATAACAAGTTCAACAGAATACTGTTCTCACTTTAAAATTTGTCATGATAATAATTTACAATCAAAATCGCCATTTTCCATCATCTGTTTTTTTTTTCAGATGGATAGGTATTGAGACATTAATTGTCGGACTGGTGGGCGGCGTTACCCTTATTATTCCTACTTGTTTGTTCCGTATTTACTTGTACTGTGTTTTGCATTACCATGATGATCCATTAATTTGACTTAACTGCATTTTGCATTTCGCCAAAATCATTCACACCGTTAGTACTTAAAATAGCTCCAAAACCTTTCAAATTATTTTGATGTCGCAGGCGAGAGATACCAGATTTTTAAATTTTTCAATTTGATTGTAAAAAAGTCTCTCATCCATGAAGGTATGTACAAAATTTATACTAATTCAGAAATAGTAGATTAACAATATTTTTTTTTCATTTAGCAACGTATCACAGGTTTGGATTTACAAATTCTCACTTCTGAATTCAATAAAGAATTATTGAATTATAGATTACAAAATATATACAATGTTTCGAGTAATTCTCGACAATATTTATTAAAATTTTCAATTCCCGATTCCAAAAAAGTGTTACTAATAGAATATGGTAATAGAATTCATTTAACTGATTTTGATAGACCAACAGCTCAACAACCTACTAATTTCGTCACAAAATTAAGAAAACATTTAAAAACTAGAAGATTATCAGGTATCAAGCAAATTAAAAATGATAGAATATTAGTGTTACAATTTAGTGATGGATTATATTACTTGGTATTTGAATTTTTCAGTGCTGGTAACATCTTATTATTAGATGAAAACTTAAATATATTATCATTGCAAAGATTAGTTTCTGCCAAAGAAGATATTGGAAAATATGCAGTTAATGAAAAATATCAATTATTTGATAAATCTTTATTTGAACAAGCAATTCATTACGAAAAGAAACAATATACAAGTGATTCAATTATATCATGGTTAAATTATCATAAAGAACATTTTATAAATAATAATAATAATAGTAGTAGTAACAAAAAGGCAAAAGTATTTTCGATCCATAAATTGGTATTTTTAAATTGTAGTCATTTATCGAGTGATTTAATATTCAAAGTATTTACAGAAGAAGGTATAAATACCAGCGAAAGTTGTTTAATATTGGAAAATAATGAATCTGAATTACAAAGAGTAGCACAAGCATTGAACACGTGTGAAGAAATGTATATTGAATTAATCAATTTCAAAGCCATTTTAAAAGGTTTTATCGTTGCTAAAAGGAACAAATTACAAGATTCAGAATTTGAATTTATTTATGATGAATATCATCCATTTAAACCAATTAAATCCGATAATTCAAACAACAATTTTGAAATAACTGAAATAAATGGTTATAATAAAACTTTAGATAAATTTTATTCAACACTCGAATCTAATAAATTTGCATTGAAAATTGAACAACAAAAAAATTCAGCAACCAAAAGATTAGAAAAGGCTAAGAATGAACGTGATAAACAAATTCAGAGTTTATTAGCTCAACAAGAACTTAATTCAAGAAAAGGTGAATTGATACAGTACCATTCATATTTAGTAGACGATTGTCGTGCCTACATACAAGGATTTATAGATCAACAAATGGATTGGACCAACATTGAATCTATTATTAAATTGGAACAAAAGAAGAAGAAGAATAATAATAATAATAATGATATAGCAAAAGCAATTGATTTACCATTAAATTTAAAAGAAAATAAAATTAGAATATTCTTACCTGATTTTAAAGATGATTTTGATGACTCTAGTGAATCGGCCAATTCAACAGCAAGTGAAACTGAAAGTAGTGATTATGATTCCGATTCTGATGATGAGTTACCAGTGAAAAAGAAGAAAGAAATAGTGGAAAAACTGGAAAATGTCGTCGTTCCAACATGGATCGACATAACTTTAACTTCGTTTGCAAATGCTAGAACATATTTTGATACTAAAAAAGTTGCAGAAACAAAACAAATTAAAGTTGAAAATAGTACACAATTGGCATTAAAGAATGCAGAAAAGAGAATTAATCAAGACCTAGCCAAGAATTTAAAACAAAGTAATGATACATTAAAGGAAATGAGACGTAAATATTGGTTTGAAAAGTTTTTTTGGTTCGTTTCAACTGAAGGTTATTTATGTTTAGCAGGTAAAGATGATTCACAAAATGATATGTTATATTATAGACATTTCGGTGATAATGATTTTTTTGTATCTTCTGACCTTGAAGGTTCTTTAAAAGTATTTATCAAAAATCCATTCAAGGATGAAGGTGTACCTCCATCCACATTAATGCAAGCAGGAATATTTGCAATGTCTGCTTCAAATGCTTGGAATGGTAAAATTACAACTTCAGCTTGGACATTACATGGAACTGAAATTTCTAAACGTGATTATGATGGTTCTTTGCTCCATTCAGGTAAATTCAATTATGTTGGTAAAAAGGAATATTTACCACCTGCACAATTAGTCATGGGACTTGGTTTCTATTGTCTAGTCGATGAAGAGTCTACAAAAAGACACCAAGAACAAAGACTTGCCAGAGAAAAAGAACATGGTTTAACTATCATTACTGATAATAAGAAGAAAGAATTAGAAAATATTAAACAAACTGTTGATTCTAAACCAGAAATTGAATTTCACCAAGAGGGAGAAGAAGAAGAAGAAGAAGAAGAAGAAGAAGAAGAAGAAGAAGAAGAAGAAGAAGAAGAAGAAGAAGAAGAAGAAGAAGAAGAAGAAGAAGAAGAAGAAGAAGAAAGTGCATCAGAACCAGTTACATCAAAGGAATCAAAATCTAAACCAAATGTCCCATTACCAAGAGGTAAGAAATCAAAGATGAAAAAAATTGCTACAAAATATGCAACTCAAGATGAAGAAGAAAGAAAAATGAGAATGGATGTATTAGGAACTTTAAAACAAATCGAAGATAGAGAAAAGGTAAAACAAAATGAATTACTGGAAAGAGAAGAAACTTTAAAAAAAATAAAAGAAAAGGAATTAATAGCAGAAAGGAAGAAGAAACAAAAGGAAAGAGAATTTCAAAAATATTTAATGAACGATGATGATGATTCAGAAGATAATGAAACAAATTATTTACAAATTTTTGATTCATTTACTCCAAAACCATCAGTTCATGATAAAATAATTAATTTAGTTCCAGTATTTGCACCGTGGGCTTCATTACAAAAATTTAAATATAAAGTTAAAATTCAACCAGGTGCTGGTAAAAAAGGTAAATGCATAACTGATGCATTACACTATTTCACTAATAGAAAAATGGATAACTCAAGTACAGATACTGATTTGGATTGGCCCGTTGAAAGGGAATTACTTTCGAGTGTGAAAAATACTGATTTGATTGGGTTATTACCCGTAAGTAAAATAAAATTAGTTTTACCAAGTGGTGCTGCAAATGATAATAAAAAGAATAACAATTCCAAAAAGGGAGGTAAAAAGAAGTAAATAGGTATAAAAATAAAACAAACAATAATCTAAATTTCATAACCCTGAAGTGTTAAACAAACGATTGATATCTTCGAAATAAAATGTATAAATATGAGCACGTTTCCAACGTTTTTATTTTCAAAATATCAAACATCTCAAGTTTTAAGCCAAAAAAATATAAAAATAAAATGGTTTCAATTACAAAAGTTTTATCTTCGGGTTTGATTTTTGCGGCTCAGGATCAATTTAGAGATGTTAATAGTCCAGAATTAGCAGCACAGCAACAATATAATATAGTCAAATATTTAGCTGCTGCTGGTCCTTATATTCAACATCCGGGGTTTGGTATTTCAACAGACGCTCCAAATGGGTGTATTGTTGACCAAGTTCAATATTATGGTAGACACGGTGAAAGGTTTCCCGGATTGTCAGCCGGTATCAAACATAAACAAATAGTTGATAGATTACAAAGTTATAATGGTACATTCAAAGGTGACTTATCATTTTTAAATAGTTATCAATATTATGTTGCAAACGAAGATCTTTATGAATATGAAACAACCCCGGCCAATTCAATTGGTCCATATACTGGTTATGAAACTGCAATTAAAGCTGGTGCTGCATTTAGAGCAAGATATGGCCATCTTTATAATGATTCTGAAATATTATTACCTTTATTTTATTCGGCGTCGGCACGTGTCGAGGAAACCGCTTTAAATTTTGCAGCCGCATTCATTGGTGAAAATTATTCAAAAGATAAACTTGAAAAAGTAATAATTTCAGAAAATTCAACTAGTGGGTTGAACTCACTTACTCCAAGATGGGGATGTCCTAGTTGGAAACTGTCTGCTTATGATAATCATACATCTAGATTCCCAACTACATATTTAAAAAATATCGTCAACAGGTTTAAAACTGACAATCCAGGGTTAAGTATTACAACCGATGATGTCTCTAGTTTATTTCAAATATGTGCATATGAACTCAATTCAAGAGGTTATTCACCATTCTGTGATGTTTTTACACATGACGAATTTGTAACTTATGGTTATCAACAAGATTTGAATTTTTATTACTCCAGTGGACCTGGGAATGTTAATAGTTCCTTAGTCGGTGCTACTCAATTAAACGCCACTTTAAATTTATTAAAAGATACTTCATCACACAATAAAGTATGGCTTTCATTTACTCATGATACCGACATAGAATTATTTGCTTCTGCATTGGGGGTATTTGATACTATCAACCCGTTACCAAATGATAAAATTAGATTCACCGATCCTTATCATCATGTTGAAGTGACCCCTATGGGAGCAAGATATGTTACCGAAAGATTACAATGTTCTAATGAGACTTACGTAAGATTTATCATCAATGATGCGGTTATTCCAATTGCAAATATTTCTGAAGGTCCGGGATTTTCTACAAAATTATCGGATTTTGAAAATTATGTCAATGATAGAATCGGCAAGTATAATATCCCTAAAAATTGTAAAACTCCAGGTAATGTATCACAAGAATTAACATTTTATTGGGATTATCAAAATGGTGGTTATAATGGTTCTGCACCAAGAAAAACCGCATAAAAAAAAAAAAAAAAAAATCATATAAACTTTCATATAAATTTTCGTTGTCGTATATATTTTCTAAATTTATCGAATTTGATGATTAGATTTAATAGATGTTATTGCTTGTAAAATTGTCGACTTCTTGATTTATTTCTTTTACTTCTTTTCTATTCAAATATTCTGTTTCATTTGCTTCTTCAAGCATAATCCAAGTTCCAAGATTGCCATAATGAACCTACAATTTTCTGTAAATACCCATACAAGGTATGAATCTCTTATGTTATTGCTTCAAAAACATCAGCGGCAATAGCAGAATTTAAAAGAAAGAATGATATTAATAATAATCATCTCAAATGCGGTGAAACTTCTTGTATACTATCCTGTAGTCCTAGGTGCACATTCACCAGCAGTGGTTAAAATATATAATGAAGAAGCTTTACAAGTAATATCGGCAACTATACCATTTTCACCACACCACATGTAGATTTTTTGATAAACTTGATGTTGTAATACCACACCAGCAACTTGAAATGAAATTCACTATAAATAGGTTTGAAATTATGATATTTTCGGATAAAAAATATTATCTGAAATTGGAATCAAAACTATGATTGCTAAATGGATTAAAATTACGAATCACTTGGAAAACTCCATTTGTAGACATAGCCAATTAAAGAATTCTCAACAGATCGTAATCAAAAAATATGCAAACAGTTTACAAGTGTCAACTGGATAAATTAAAAATATGCAAACAGTTTACAAGTGTCAACTGGATAAATTAAAAATATGCAAACAGTTTACAAGTGTCAACTGGATAAATTAAAAATATGCAAACAGTTTACAAGCGTCAACTGGATAAATTAAAAATATGCAAACAGTTTACAAGCGTCAATTGTAGGTTTTACGTCCATTACAAATTGATCATTCCAAGTATTTGGTTTTTTAATATTGGAATATTCAACTACTCCGTTATTTCATATAACTTGGTTTAGCATAATATTCACCATTGAGAATACATTTAATAAAATTTTACAAACTTTAACCGGACTGTTCAATAGTGAATCTTGGGGAGTTTCAAATCAAAACGAATGGGTATTAATATATAAACAACTTTGGTACAAAAGAATGCTAGAAAAAAGACAAAGCTCTTTCTGCAATTTCAACAAAGCAAAAATTAAAACAACTGACCATTTAAAATAGAATTATTCTTCTCAGGATTATGTTTGTCGGAATAATGAGCACTATAATCAATTAGATGGTCAAAAAAATTAATCCTTATCATGATTATATATTTTAATAATCAAGTGAACTATCGTTAACTAAAACTGAAACATTTTGATATTTTTCATCTATTGTACTAGCAGATCTTTTTAAAAATATAATACAAATTAAATCAGAAAAAGTATTGAAATTTTTAATAGTTTTATACAAATTTACAAATTTGACGCCATGTGTTGAGTCAAGTACAAATGATGAACTCTGTAATTGATTCAAAGCTAACAATACATCTTATCGTGCTTTATTGCGACCCACTTTAGAGCCCCTAGAAAGGTAAAACCACAACAAATATAAATTAGACATTATTGAAGAAGCTTTGTATGTTGAAAGTAGTAACTTTATTATTTTTTTTTTTCGCATTTAATAAATTTGTTTTCTAAATGTTAATACTTTTTTGGCGCCTAACCATTGTTATAATTATATAACACAGAACAGTTCTTTATCTATTTTAATTCAAATCGTCGTTTTATTTTTGAATTATCTAGATCATGAAATCAAAAAAAAAAAAAAAAAAATAAAATAAAATTGACATTTACTTTATTATTAAACTTGTTTTATACTAGAGATTTAACTCCTATAATATTCTTAATAATAGTCACAAGATCAATTAAAATTGGTTGGATAAAATTACAATCTGAATTTAAAAACTCGGATCAAAAAAACAATCAGGTAAAATTAACAACAAAAATAAATTATAGTTACATACAATAATATTATAAATTACATAAATAAATATGACCCGTTTATTTTCCTATCGATTTCAGTTTTGATTTTATGGAAATTATTTCATTTAAATTATCATCATTAAGTTCTTTCTTTTCACATTCTTCTTTAACCATGTCTTCTCTTTCTATTCGTTCATTTTCCATCACTTTATGTAATTTTCTAAATTGAATAACAAGTAAAATAGCCGCAACAAATGCCAAACCACTAATAACTGCAAATGGATAAACAAGAAATGGATCAACTAATGCAGGTATTGCAATTTGTGATATGAGTGCTGAAATAGCCATCATGAACAAAAAGATAGCCATCACTACACCTTTCAAATAAGATGGTGATCTGGTATAAGCCAATTCATAAGCAGTAGTATTTGCAAAACATTCACCAGATGCACAGAAAATGAATATTAACGAAGCCCACCATACACTAATTGGTGATGTTTCACTGCATGCTGTTGCCTTATTACCACAAGGACTTGTTTGATAAACTTTAGCTTGTAGTATACCGCCAATCATTTGACCGAGTGCTGCCAAAACCAAACCTAATGCAATTCTAAAAATTGGTCTGAACTCAATACGATATTTTCTCAATAATGGATAAACTATATGATTCAAAATTGGAAGTAAAATGATAATAGTCAATGGGTTAAAATTACTAAATATATCATTTGGAACACCATTGTTAGTTAAAGAACCACTCAATGATATGGTAACTGAACCAATTCCCGTAGCTGCCAAATTGAAAATGATAAAATAAAGAAATATCTTGCATGCATTGACAGTTTGCCTCACGTCTAAAACCCATTGATCAGTCCATGTAATTGCCAATTGTTTCTTTTCATTGTAATATTCAATTCCTCTTTTATTCATTTGTGTTGGTTTAGCATAATCCCAAAATGTATTATTTTGACATCTTTTAATCCAATTGCCTGAAAATAAAATACAAAATATTTTCATAAAATTAGTCAAAGCTGAACCTTCTGGTTCACGAAGTTTTAATTTTGATTTAACTGACCAAAGAAATATTGGTAATAATAAATATAATACTCCTGGTAATGTAAAACTTAACCAAAATCCAACTCTTCTAGCAGTATACGAAGTAGCCAATTGAAGAAAAGCTCCAACGTTTATACTGAAATAAAATATTAAACTAATACGTTGCAATGTTTTTTCTCTATCAATAATGACCTTTTCACCAGTTTTTAAAACTTTGACAACATCTGTTTCTTCTGGATATTGATCCATAATTAATGGTAATAAATTTGGTTTAATCAAACCTGTTCCAATAGCTAAAGTCACAATTGATAATACAATTATTGCTAAAGAAAGTTTCACATTTGTAATTATACCCGGCAAAGACGCAACAATGAAAAGTAAATGTGAAACACCTCCAACCCAAACACCATAACTAATTGCTTTAAATCTACCTATATATACATCGGATAGTATTGATCCCACAAGAGGTAAAACATATGCCAAAAATTGAGTAACCAAGGTTATAGCAGTTGCTGTTCTTAACCCCAACCCTAGGGCGCCAGCAGATTCATTTGATGTGGTTGAAAAGGGGTTTCCAAATCTTGATCCTTCTGGTAAAGGTCTTTGAATAAAATTTGTCAAAATACCAATCACGGAGTAATATGAAGCTCTTTCAACTACTTCAGCTGCACAAATCAATAAACTGGGTATTTTGATTTTTCCTAATACTCTTCTTAATGTTTGTGCTTCAGTTGTAGTTGGTTTTCTTAATCCTTTTGGATTGAATTCATCAATGTAATTTTGAGTATAGTTGCTAGGATCATCAAAATCATAATCTTCATCTGATAATGATAATGTATAAGAATAACATGAAAGTTTTTGAGTTGAATCTTTTTCAACAGATTCATTACTCATATTTTAAATGAAATTAATCAATTTCAAAATTTGATGCAAAGTGATTGATTTTATACATAGCACAAGAAACTTTGTATAAATCTGATCTCTAGTATAAACTATCCATAAAACGTGTTCTGCAATTGCCCGTATTCATTTGTGTTAATACGAAGAATTATTTCTTGGAAAAGCTCATTTAAGCCATACATGCTTGTAAAACACAAATATTTTTTTTTTTTTGGCAAAAATTAAAGGGAAGAAGAGTAAATCAAAGAAGAAACAACATGAACCGCAAACAAACAATATGTTTTCATTAATTCAGCTTCGGAATAAACACAAGCAAGGTGACTTTTGCAAAATTTGACGATGAGGATGCAAGATAGATATTACCATTTGTGACGGATTTACATTTCTTTTCTTGTCAAAAAAATAATTTTCTTGAACCAACAATAATGACATCAACAAGCCTAGCAATAAACTTAATACCATTTGATCCTAGTCATGATCCCCGTAATTTTGAGTAGTTAATCGGGGGTAGTTATCAAGTTATTGTATAGAAATTTTGTTCAGATGCAATATAATATTAAACTTTCAGATCTTCTTCTCTTGCATAATGCTTACATAAACATTCTACGAATAATTCCAAAAAAAAGGTTTCACTCTTTGGAAATTTTAAAGTTGAAAAGAATATTCAATTACTGGGACGACCCGGACCATACGCTACCCACACCCAATAGCAACTGATAGTTATTACCTTGCGGTGTTTCATCATATACAATGCAATGGAAATGGTCTATAAAGGAAATTCCACTGTATCAGTTATTGTTGACCACTGATAGTAAACATTTTCAACATAAATCAAACCATATCATTGCAAGAATTGGTGTGGTTTTTTGGATGATGATGAACGAAGCATTTTATAGTAGATTCACAACATATTTTGCGAAGTTAAGAAGATGTAAAGAGGAAAACAAAACTAAAACAAAAGCAAAACTAAAGCAAAAGTAAAAAAAAAAACAAAAAACTGATAAAAGCCATTGACATAATTTGATAAAAGATCAATACTAATCTAAGTTTATACAACCCTGGTATGATCCATTTATTTTTTTTTACAAAATTTGAATTCAAATATAAGCTTATGATGATATTAATGTATACTTTGATTTCTTAATCAAACTATTTATTGATCTAACTAAAGAAAATAAAATAGAAAAAGAACACGCCCGATTCTCCTCCTCCTCCTCCTCACCTTATACGTTACAATTAATTATGTTAGAATTAATTATGACTAAGTAACACTTTTTAGCGTATTAAAAGGGAATAATATCTTTAGAATTCTAAATATGCTGCGAGCTACAACGTTCAAACTCGTACGATATTTATCCTGGAAGAATATACAGACACTCTAACTATGTGAATCACCTATCTATTCAATTTTAATATATTGCAAATCGAACGAAAAAGCTTCAAGTGTTTAAAAATTGACTGGTTGTTTTAACTTGATCTATATTTACGTGATGCAGTGGTAGATCCTGAAAAATAGCTGTTGTAAATATCTTGTTCGTGACGACTCGGTTGCCATTCAGATCTGAATCTCTACCATTCACTGAATAGAGTAGTAGTAGTAATATGTAGGAGAAACCACGCTAAAACGATCAACACAAGAAAATATTTTTAAACGTCTGTCCCGTTTTATTATTATAATATTGTTATTATTATTTTGTGGTTCATTGGTTTTAGACTCATTACTACTCGACAGTAAAAAAAATTTTCATAACTATTGTTTTTTTTTTTTTTTTTTTTTTTTTTTTTTTTTTTTTTATTTCATTTCTTTTTTTAACGTTTGCAACTTGTTGTATAAGAATTATTACTATTTCTAATAATGGAGTCTTTAACTAAAGTTTCAATGGTTGTTTGTCCATTTGTTAAGTCCACTTCGACTCAAGCCTTGCGTCAATTGAGTAAGTCATCTGGTGCATTGGCTTCTCAAGCTCGTCAATGTCCTTATATGTCAATGGCATTAAGGGCCAAAGAACAACAAATACAACACCAAAGACATTATTCATCGGCAACCAAACCTGTCAGAGCTACTTCTTCAACTGCTACTTCATCCACTAAGGATAATGTTTTTAATCATCATTTTGCAGATGCAAATTCAATAGATTCGAAAATTAATTTGGGTTCGAACGAACATGCCTTTGACTTCCAAGGATTTTTGAATGATGATTTAACTAAAAAGAGAAGTGATAAATCTTATCGTTTTTTCAATAATATTAATCGTTTAGCTAATGAATTTCCAAAAGCTCATCGTGAAAGTGAACAAGACAAGGTTATGGTTTGGTGTTCAAATGATTATTTAGGTATGGGTAAAAATGAAGTCACCATAAATGAAATGAAACGTGTTTTGGAAAAATATGGTTCGGGTGCCGGTGGTACAAGAAATATTGCCGGGCATAACACTCATGCAATTAAATTAGAATCTGAATTGGCAGCTTTACATAAACATGAAGCTGCTTTAGTTTTTTCCTCCTGTTTTGTTGCAAATGATGCTGTTTTATCATTATTTGGTCAAAAAATTAAAGATTTGGTTATCTTTTCTGACGAATTAAATCATGCATCAATGATTCAAGGTATTAGAAATTCAAGAGCTAAAAAACACATTTTTAAACATAATGATTTAAAAGATTTAGAATCAAAATTAGCTCAATATCCTAAATCAACTCCGAAATTAATCGCATTTGAATCTGTTTATTCAATGTGTGGTTCAATCGCACCTATTGAAGCTATTTGTGATTTAGCTGAAAAATATGGTGCTTTGACGTTTTTAGATGAAGTTCATGCCGTTGGTATGTATGGTCCTCATGGTGCTGGTGTTGCTGAACATTTAAATTTTGAAGCTCATTTGAAATCAGGTATTGATCAACCACAAAATGTTGAAACTATTATGAATCGTATCGATATGGTTACCGGTACTTTGGGTAAAGCTTATGGTTGTGTTGGTGGTTACGTCACCGGTAAAGCTAATTTAATTGATTGGTTTAGATCCTATGCACCAGGTTTTATTTTCACAACAACTTTGCCTCCAGCAATTATGGCTGGTGCAAGTGCATCAATACGTTACCAAAGAGCTACATTGAAAGATAGAATTGCTCAACAAAAAAACACAAGATATGTTAAAGATAATATGAATTTAATAGGTGTACCTGTTATTCCAAATCCTTCTCACATTGTTCCTGTTTTAGTTGGTAATGCTGCCGATGCTAAAAAAGCATCTGATTTATTAATGGAGAAATATGATATTTATGTTCAAGCCATCAATTTCCCAACTGTTCCAATTGGTGAAGAAAGATTAAGAATTACACCAACTCCAGGTCATGGTAATGAAGTTTCTGATCATTTAATCGATGCAGTCGATTCAGTATTTACAGAATTGAACTTGAAGAGAATTAATGATTGGGCTGATGTTGGTGGATTATGTGGAGTTGGTGACGAATCAGCACAAAGCAATATTCAACATATTTGGACTGATGAACAGTTGACCTTAACCGATGCTGATTTAAATCCAAATGTCATTTCTCCAACTATTAAACCACTTGGTGTTTCATCTGGTGTTTCTGCTTAAGTCCAAAAATCTTTACAATTATTTATTTACAATCTTAATTTGTTTATACATTATTTTCGATCAACCACACATTTACTGTTTGTTTTTAACCTTAATAGTCTAATATATTTATGTCCTTTTTTAATCTTTTGCAATGTCTTTTTTTTACTCTTATTATTAAATAAATTATTTAATAATTATGCGCGATGACAAAAATAGTTTTGAACTTTCATCCAGCATGTCTGATATTACACTAGCTAAATTAGTTAATAAAACTATTATCAACAAATTGTCGTTCAAGCTATTTATATCTTTGTTTAATCAACTAAATAACAAGAGAAAGATTGAAGATAATCAGTTTTTAGAAAGTTTACAAAATTCAAATGAAGCTTCGATCAATTTATTCACCAATTTATCATTTAGTTCAATTGAAAATAATAGGTTGTTTTGGAATAATTTTAATAGACTATCAAATGAATTACAAGACTTGTATTTGAAAGAGTTGATTAAGTTTTTTTCAATCGATACAAGGTATAACAAGACTGATCGAGAAGTTATATTACATTGGATTAATGTACAATTTATTGATTATGTTTACAATTATTGGAAAAATACTCATGAAATACTGCTTGAAGTTTTGATCCAAATAAGTATCTTGTTAGGAATGGTAATAGAACATTTTGAAAGTATTGTGATGGAAAATAAATCAAATTTTCAAAATTTAATCATTAAATTTATTTCTAATTTGAAGAAAATCGAAAACTCCGATAGAGTTATATTATATTTATTAAACAAATCAAGTGAAATTTTAACCAAGAATCAATTGTATCAATTGCAAAAATCAAAGTTGCATAATCAGAGTATTCTTATGCATCTTGCCGAAAATGATCTAAACATTTCACCACAGTTATCTATAAATCATACATCCTTGGACATCTCAACTAATAGAGATGAGTTTAATGCAAGAAAAAGAGATATTTGGTTTTATCAAGTTGTAAAGGATTTCGATTATTTAGGTAATTTAGAATTGTTTTCAAAAATGTTCATAGCTAATTTAATTCCAACAAATCAACAGAAAAATGTAAGTTATATTGCCTCGGAATTAATAAAGGCAAGTTTTAATTTACTTGATTTAACTGGGTATCGATTATTTAATGCTAAGAATTTTATATTGATAAGTTTACCAGAAATTATAAAGCATATATTGAAATTGAATGATAAAATCAATCTAGAAAATCTAATTCAAGAACTCAATTTGGATGGAGAAATAGGACAACAATTTGCATCCAAATTATTGGACGATTCAATTGAACCATTGTTCGATATAAAATCAAAATTGAATAATAAATTAGAGAATGTAAATAGTGAATTTACATCATTAGAAGAATCTGGTTTAATAGGATTTATCAATGATTTACATTCTCAAATTAATTCCTATAAATCACAACAAGAATTTGTTACAGCAATACTCGAAACCGTTGAATCGTTAATCCTTGAGAAAAGTTATGAGAAGTTGAGTCGATTGTTATTAAGTATGATGAATAATATCGAAGTTATTAATGTGATGATATTTCATAATAAATATAAATTATTATTCAAATTGATTGATTTTTTGGATCAAGACAAATTTAAAGTTGATGATGATGATGAAAATTTTCAAGATTTTTATTCCTATTTTGGTATCATACTTTTAAGTGTCATATTTATAATTGATTATTTTCTGTTTGACGAATTTTCACAATTAAATTTAAAAAGTTCCTATACTATTGATTATATTAATAATTTTTATTATAGATTAAATGATAATTTAACGAGTAATATAAAAGATCTTGACGAAGAAAGTCAATTGATTTTGGACAATTATAATAATTTATTAAAAGATTGGATCAATTTGCTATTTGATGATTCAAATGATGGATTATCTGATGATTTAATAAAATCATTAAGTATCAAGCAAATTTACAAATTGATTCCACAAATTTATAAACAAGCTATACTAGCAATGGATTTAAATAAGATTGATTTTACGGTGCTTAGTAATGGTTTGGATTATTTATCTCAAAATTTTTTAATACCTACAACTGCATCCATATTGAATTGGTTGATTAGAGATCCAAGTATATCACAGGATATTAAAGATAAAATATTGAATGAAATATTGAAAACAAACTTAAGTGAAGGAGAATCTTCTTCTAATTCAATATTCAAAATTGTGATTAGCTTCTTATTGGGTGAAAAATTTGTTGATTTTCAATTCCCACCAGAGATTCAAAATTTAATTCATACTCAAATATCAAATCAGGATAAACAATCATCATCATCTCCTCCTACAGTTGAACAGGATATAAATTTGAATGAAACTTTCAAGTTAGTATTGACTGGAAAAAAACAGTTGAATAATATTTTTGATCAATATTTCAAGACTAACAAAGTTACTATTTTGAAAGATTTGATTCAAGAGGTTTATAATTTTCAAGAATCTTGTAATGAAGAATCAAAACTTTATATTAATTTATTTGTATTCATAATTTTAAGTAGTTCAATTAAAACTAAATCAGATAAAGAATATTGGATTAATAATTTAAAATCTGATTTTGTGATTAAAAAAGAATCTAATTTGAATATAGATCAAGAATTTACACTAAGTATGGATTATCATTATTCATCAATATTCAATGATGATTTAAATCAACCATCAAGATATGATGATGACAATGATGATGATACAGATCAATTTTTGAAAAACGATGATGATATGGATCTAGATGATGATTTATTTAATGATACAGTTAAAAAAATTAAAACTAGTGATGAACTTGAAAATTTACTCAAACAATTCCATGATAAATATAATCTTTTGCACCTTTTGATAGAATTAAAGAGAAATATTCATGAAAATAATTTATTTTATAAGTCCGTCAATCTATTGATTGATAAAATTTATGAAAATTTAAGTAATTGGTATATATAAATGTTTAAATAAATAGATCACCGCTAATGACTCTTGGTTTTAAATTTCCAACTTGTTTAGGTTTTGAAAGTTTATTGATTGGAGGAGGAGGAGGAGGAGGTGGTTTTTTCTTAACTTGTAAAATTGCTTCCAGTTTATTAGAATCATTAGGTTCAGGTTTAAAAGTTGATTTATTTTGTAGATTTTTAGGTAATCTTCTTTTTGGTCCTTTTGATCTTGATTTAGTAGTGTGAATCAACTTTTCTTCACAAGTATCGCTATCATTCTTTTTTAGTTTCGGCTCTGTGGATGTTCTCGCGATTGACTTTGGTTGATTTGGTTTTGGAAATGTATTTGATTTGCTTAGTATGTGGCCTAATCTTTTCTCAAATGATAATTCTTCAGGATTGGATTCTAATATTTGTTTAAATTCGTTTTTTTTTGGTTTTACTAAAGGTTTATCTTTTGAACGTAGCTTTCCCAACTGTGATCTTAATTCTTGTGAATCCTTCTTTTCGTAATTAACATGAGATTCACTTGCACTGTTCCTGGCCAATTTTTTCATTTGAGATGTCAATTCTTTAGCATCTTGATCCTTATAAGCATCTAAATTACTTTTCTTTTCGGGTTTTTTAGGTGGTGCACTTTTAGCTTTATTTTGAAAATTGAATGGTGACTCATCATCAATAGATTTATTTATGGCGGGTGTAGATTTCAATTTACCAAATAATGATAGATATTCAGTTTCATCCTTGGTTTTTTCAAATTGTTTCTTTGCAGGTGATTGAATTTTTCTTTCAGGTGATTGTGAACTTTTCAATTTTGAAAATTTTTCTCTAAATTCCACTTCTTCTTTTGTTTCGAATAAAATCTTTTTCGGTTTTGGTGGTGGTTGTTTTTTACTCAAAGCGCTGTCTATCCAATTTGATTTACTTGGAGTTTTAATCACCGGTTTATCTTCCGATGTTGTTTGAGGAGTAGATGTTGTAGATTTCGAAGTTGATAATGATGTCAACCAATCTGATCTTTGTGGTGATCTGATTGGAGAAGTATTTGTTGTCGATTGTGGTGTTGACGTTGTGGATTTTGAACTCGACAAAGAAGATAACCAATCTGCCTTCTGGGGAGTTTTTGGTTTCGCCATCAAACTTGTATGCTGAGTTGTCTCTCGCTTATCATTTGTATTGGGCAAATACAATTTTTTTGGTTTTACTGGAGGAAGTTGTTGTTGTTGTTGTTTCTTCTCAGATGCATTTTTAATTAAATTTTCAATTTGGGTAAATGATCTATGCTGATTTGGTGTTGATTGGATCGTAAAAGGTTTACTAGTTGGTTTTTTAGGCAATTCATGTTTCCTTGCAACAGGTGTTACTAAATATATATTAACATTCGAATCTTTTGCGGACAATGGTGGCGACGTGTTTGATTCATTTTTATCACACGTTGCAGGTATAGTTGACAACTTAGATACTACTTGTTCGTTAAATCCCTTCTCTCTATTAAATTTTAATTCTGGTATATCATGATTAGCTTTAGTTAGTGAAGAATCTAGTTGATAACAACTGTTTTGTGTTGTTGAATATTTATATTTTGATAATTCATTGATATTCTTTTGTAAATTTCTTTGTCTATTATGATCTTCAAGTAATCTCTCCTGTGATAATTTAGATAAACTAGATAGGAAATCGTCGACCTTTTGATTCGAAGGTGATAAATCAGCCGTCATGTTATTAAAATGGTTCAATCAAAAATTGAAATTGAAGCAAAATTGTATACAGGTTTGATCTTTTCCTCAAAGTTGCGAAATTTGATAAATTATTAATTTATATTTTATTATAAATTCTAAACATTACATTATACATTTACAAATTCATTATTTTAGACAATAATTAAATTGTTTTTTTTTTTTTTTTTTTTTTTTTTTTTTCATTACCATTTTGACGGTCCAAAAGCTTCCCCTTCAGGCAAGATTTTTCTAATATTTGGAACAATATGTAGCTTTGAATCGCCCATTTGAAAATAATCGGCGGTATTTACGACATTATTGCCCCACCATGATGGGAAACTGGTACTAGTTAAACCTAAAGCTAATGAAATGATTAATGATGACCAAGCTAAACCAATATCCAAACCGGCAGATAATGAATAGTTGTATTTGGACCACCAATGGAAGAATCTCTTTTTGATCCACCAATTAAAAGCTAACCCAACCAAACAAAATGATGAATAAGTATATGGAGTTGCTGGTGGAATGTTACCAGTACCCGAAAAGAAAACGGGCCAATTTAATTGTCTGATCAATGAGTTTGGCCATTTTTTCAAAATTAACCAATTCACAAATGGTAATCCAGCACCAACAATGAAAAAGAATAATAAGTTGTAATAAAGTTGACCGTGTGAAAATTGTCTTTGTGGTCCAATAACTCCCCAAATAATAGCTGCATTAAAGAAAACTTTACCATTTGGACATGTAAAGTGATCTGCTTGATCTGGTGAACATAATCTTTCAATAGCACCATAAGCCCATCTTAAAACTCCAACTTGAACTAATGATCCCCAAAACGCTGCAACAAATTGACACCAGAACAATCCTCTTGGTGCAATTTTCATATAATGACCTAATTTCATATCTTGAGCAAAACCAATAGCTTGATTATTAGTAATATAACCAAAAGTTTTAAAAAACATCATGGCAATTGGTTTACCTGGTAACATATAACCAATAATAAATTCAGTAAGGACATTTAAACCAACGGCAATATTTGTTTTTGAATAAATAATAGCAACTGGAACTAAAAATACAAGTGCAATCACTAATGCAACAACTAAACACCAAACTGGCATTTCAGTATTCCAAGCTCTGACGGTGGCAATGGCTAACCCAAAAAAAACTAAAAATGATATAAGATACCACCATTCTGGTAATGGTTTATAAGCCTTCATCAATCTATTATGAACATCGGGTTTATAAGTAATTTGAAATGATTCTACAATTTCTCTACCGTGAAATAAAAATGTATGAGTAACAGTAGCCAAAATTGAAGCAAATGATAAACCATAAGACATTGCAAAAGTTGTACTTAAAAATAATGGTGAATATTTCTCATACTCTTCTTTTTTAAAAGTCAACGTTTTTGGATCAATAATTCTAGTGACATTATATACCTGTTGATATCTATCGTATGAACTCGAAGATGAAATTGGTAAATAATCACCGTACCATGTATTAGTAAATGAAATAGCTGGAACAATGCACCAGAAAATAATAATAATTGATAAAAAGATGGTGAAAAGGGTACTTGCTGGCGGAATCAATGGCGAGCCAATATAACCAGCAATTTGATTCCAATCTAATGCAATATTATTTGGAATCATAGCAATACCAGATGTTGCACCAAAAATTTGATTGATGGTAGGATTATTTGGTTTAATCCAAGTAATCCATGAAAAATATGATAAAGCACTAAAAATATAACCTGGAAACCAATAATAAACAAATGAAGCTATAAAAGCAATTAAGAAAAGCCATAATCTTGAAATTGTCCACCCATTAGCTGGATGGTTTTCATTGATATGCATATTGGTTAAAAATATACAAGTAACTAAATTTTGTGGCCAAATTGCTGATGGATTATCAACAACAAATTTTCTAATCAAACCACCTAGTGAAAATCCAATTAAATTAGTCGATAAAATGGCAATGACTGCAAAGCCAGCTCCGAAATCAAGACCAAAAAATTGTTTTGAATTCATAGCTAATAAAATATCTGTTGCATAGGCAGCTCCACCATTAAATGACGCATTGGCCATAATTGTAATTATTGCATGTTCTTTAATATTAAATGGACCTGGATTTAACTGGAGCCAGTCGCGACCAAATAGCCTCCAATTCGGTAGCGCGTAGGCCCACAATCTACCTAATGGATATGCTAAAATTGATGTAACCATGGTAGTAATTGTAATTGTTGGACTATGTAGTGAAAAATACATGTTCATAGCTGAACCAATAGTGGTTAATATTAGTCCTAAAAACCAAGCTCTGATAGTATTTTGTGGTAATGTCGGATCATCATAACTTGGAACTGCCGCTCTAACTTCAGGATAAGCTGAATCATCTTCGACATGCAATGCAGCATAATCATCATCTAAAACCTCTTTAGATAAATGCGATGTTATAGGATCAAATTCTTGTGACCTGGAAACAACTAAATGTAAATCTTCTAATATTCTGTCGGCTTCTTCATTATCACGAACAAGATGTTGTTGAACTTCTGGAGGAATATGTTTTTCATTACTGTAAAGATCTGAAGAATCACTATTCACATTCGTTACGTTCTCATTAACTTTGCCTTCACCTTTAAGTATGGATCTAATTTTATTCATTTAAAGCAAAATACACACAAATAAAATGAAAAAAAAACTAAAAGAATTTGAGGTGATAAATTTTGAAAATTGTTCCAAATTAATGGTTAAAAGATATAATCTTTTATTTATATGTGAATTTTTATTATCATCAACTCATAATATTACCATTTTCACTGTGAATTAAAAAAAAAAAAAAAATAAAATAAAATATTACAATAATTTCTTTTTTATGGTGCAAAATATATGGAATGAGTGGTTGATTAAGTAGCAATACATATGCTATTAGTAACAAATGTGTCATTATGAGCTCGGAATATTGGTATTTTTTGAAATTAACGGACCGACAAAAAAAAAGAAACATAAATGATAATAAATGTAGTTTTAAGACAAATCACATCAAATCTCAGTTCTCGATACAAAAGACCAGTACCTAAAGTTAAATCTTGAGTGACATTTAATATTTATGCCCGAAGAACTTCGTAAAGAATGATTTAGAATATCGATAATATATGTATTCTAGAACTATATGCAATCTTGTATCGAACATATGAACTCTAATAAGCATGAATCATATACAAAGCTATGATGATGTAACGCATATCTATAAATTTTCATCGGTTTTAAAAAGCTTCCTTTTTTTTTTT